>BMAO01002085.1:0-17679 GCA_019973975.1 Trichonephila clavata
AGTTGTATCCTTATTTCAAATTTGAATGTCTATATTGGAATTTTTATCTCCGATTAATATTATTTTTGCAGAGGTCTATATTTTATTGTATGATACGAAAATCACTGAGGTCAGTGATTCCCAGGATGGCCGAACTTGTAGGAAAGGTGTGCAAGTTTTCTTTTACTTCTTTTGATTTTTATTGTAAGAGATGGCACCACTAATCGAAACCACGTGAGTTTTAGCTGCGCGATACGATGAGATCATGTATTTATAAAGGTGGCAGAAAAAAGAAACTGGGAGTTGCACCAAAGCTTGCACGAAGGCAGGTCAGAGGAAATCGCTCTCTCCGTTGTTTTGAGAAAGAGTACGTGTTTTCGGAATTAGTATGGTGTTATTCGAATAATTGAAAACCCCTTGTAAATAGTTAATGTTTTAGTTGTGTTATTAATAAATTAAGTTATTTTAACTCTGCGTGCTTATTTTAACATTAAAATCGAACCTTCCCCTAGACGCCGTCCCACATATATTTCATAAAAATCAATGGGGCAGTACCATCACCTTCTAGATATACAGAAGGCCTCATTACTGATTTGTGACGTCACTAATAGTAGGGAGACTTCGTCCATCGCCTACGGAACTTTTCACGATGCATTTTTAAATACTTTGTTTTTTAAAACAACATACATACAGGGAATATAAAAAAAAATTAATTTATCATTAAATTCTATTTCATGTACATAAAACATAAGAGTAAATAATTAGTTTACCTATTTAAATAATAATTGCAAGTATGTAATTATCGATGTATTTACTACGAACACTCATTACGATGAACATAAACACACTTAAAAACATTGCAGCAAATCATAAGAACCTTTTGTATTTTTATATTTCTTTTACAAAACTGTGCTTATTTCTTAACTTTAAAATTTATTTTCATTATTTTATTCAGAATAGTTACAAAAAAGGAAATAAAATTATATATATATATATTTATATATATATAGAAATAGTTTTTAAAACAGAAAAAAAGACAAATTAAAAAACAGTAACTTTATTGGTATCAAATACAATCACAACATAAAGAATTATAAAATAAATTTCAAATACATTTTTGAAACAAATCTATACCAATATAATTATAGATATATACAGGAAAATAAATGCATACATAAAAATAGATTACACAATTTATTTAGCTGTTTGTCAGTTACTTTTCTGCCAAAAGTAATTATTCAATTCTGCATTGTTACAAATGTGAATTAAATATTGTTACGAATTTTGTATAGAATAATGTAAATAATTTGTATTTGGATGTGAAAGGCCTTTATATTACTCTATATTTATTTCATGTTAAGATTGTAATATTCACAAGTAAGCCATCCCTTACGTTATAATGGTGATTCATTGGTAATTTGGCGAAATATTGGCGATAGAGCCAAGTTGGCATCATTTTGGCGACCAAGTTGGCGACATTGGCGGTCATGTTGGTGAGTTTGGGACCCTCTGGATTCTTCTAGAAATTAGTAGAAAAATCCACGCACTTCACGATCTGTGGCGCGAGCGCATCTTTCCAGAATTTTCGGCCTCTGCTATAAATAGAGAGATACTCGCCGCAGTAGCCGGTCTGATTTTAACCAGCGAGTAGTGAGCACTGTTTTGTTTAGCGATTAGTAGACTTGCCTTGAATTTGAGAAGCTCGGCTGTGCTTGTGAATAATCATTTACATACGTGAATTTTAGACACTGCTTATTGTGTCTGAGTGCTGTTGAAGGTGTGAAACCCTTCTGTTATTTATTCAGTGAACTTTGCTGTTGAATCCTGTATTTTCAAGGATTGATTTACGCCAATAAATACTCATCGCTCTTAAGGAATTGCCTTGTTATTTACGACTGATTTTGCATAAAATCCTCGAACCCCGATCTACGTAACAATTTAGTGTCAGAAGTGGGATTTTTATGCCAATAACAAGAGCGATGGATGAGCAGCTGAAGGCTCTATTGGAGGACATAAATGCCTTGAAAAGTGTTCAAGAAGAGACTAGAGAGAGAATGGAGAAAGGCCAAGAAGAGACTAGAGAGAGAAGGGAGAAAGGCCAACAAGAGAGAAGGAGAAAGGCAAAAGAAATGCAGAAAGGTCTGGAAAATGTGCAGAAGAGCCAAGCAGAGACCAGAAAAGTTCTGGAAAATGTGCAGAAGAGCCAAGAAGAGAGCAGAAAAGGTCAAGAAGAGCTGAGAGATACTCTAGAAAAGAAAATCGATAATGTTGAAAGAGAAAATAAACAGTGTGGATGAGAGAATAGCCGTAAAAATGGAAAGAGTTAAAGAGCAAGTTGAAGAAAAATATGAAGTGGCTGGGAATTTTAGCCTCATGTCACAAAGAATGGAAGATCTTGAAAAGAAGCTTCAAGCTTTTGAAAGCAAGAATAATGAATGCAAGTGTGAGCCGGCCTCTCCAGTACCTGTGCCTTCCTTTCCGGTACCTGTGCCTGCCTCTCCGGTGCCTCTGATTGCCTCTCCAATATCGGTGAATCTGTCCACCTATGACAGAAAAACTAACTGGGAGGTATACAAAACTCAATTTTCCATAATTTCAGAAGCTAATGGATGGACTGAAGGCGTCAAAGCATATCAGCTTGCAGCATTCCATAGAGGAGATGCCGCTGAAATACTGCAGACTCTTCCTGACACAGAGCGACTTAATTTGCATTCCCTCTATAATGCTCTGGATCTTCGGTTCGGCCAGAAATACTCTAAAGATTATGCACTCCTGGAAATGAAGAGGAGACACCAGAAAACCGGAGAAAGTTTGCAAGCGTATGCCTTCGAAATAAAAAGGCTCGCCAACGCAGCTTTCTCGGATTTCTCAGTAAATGTGCAAGAAATGATTTCTCTCCAGTATTTTGTCGACGGACTGGAAGATGAAGAAATCCGGAGGGCAGTAAGAATGGCAGATGTCTAAGATCTAAAATCTGCCCTGTTATATGCCCTGAAATTGGAGGCCGCCACTGAAGCCAGTCTCAGGGACCGCCATGCTAGAGGGAATGCAGATGCATCCCATGAATCTCCATGGATGAAGGAGATAAGTAAATTGAAAGAGGAAATTCGAGATTTAATGGCCCAACGTCAGAAACAGAGGAGACGTAGCATCACATGCTGGGGGTGTGGTGGAGCAGGGCACCTCAGAAGTAGCTGCCCTCGAACAAATCAGGAAGATTGCAGCACCAAGTGCTGGGGATGCGGTGGAGCAGGGCATCTAAGAAGTAACTGCCCTCGAGTAAATCGGGAAGATCCTCACCGTGTAAGTGTAATCGAGCCTAAGAAAGTGTGTAGAAACCAAAAAGGATCAGGAAAGGGAAATGAAGACGTCCCTCTGAGAAGACCAGAGAATAGTAAATACTGCTCGAAAGTCGAAAAGAAATTTGGCGCAATAGATGCTGGAGTCTGCCAAGTTACAACGCCATCAACATCGGAATTGGACCCGTGGAGTGACGAGAGCGTCCGAAGAGATCAACTGGCTGATCCTGAAATTAAACCAGTAATAGAATTCAAAGAGTCATCTGATGAAAAGCCCAGCTGGCAAGAGATCGCCTCTTTCCATCCTACAACGAAGCATTACTGGGCTCTTTGGGACTCTCTGCACCTGAGAAATGGTGTTTTATATCGAAAATGGGAGTCTGACGACGGAAAAGCATTCAGGTGGCAATTAATACTCCCGAAGACAAGAATATCGACAGTCCTAAGCGAACTCCATGGCAGTCCAACTGGTGGTAATTTTGGTGTTATGAAGACCTTACAAAAAGTCCGAGAGCGCTTCTACTGGAACAATGTGCGGAGTGACGTTGAGAAGTGGTGTCGCACATGTGATCCCTGTGCTGCACGTAAAGTTCCAAGAAAACGCACCAGAGGACGACTCCAGCTGTATAATGTGGGAGCTCCTTTCGAAAGAATAGCTTTCGATATCTAAGGCCCACTTCCGAGATCAGCAGATGGCAACAACAACATCTTGGTTGTCATGGACTACTTCACAAAGTGGCCTGAAGCCTATCCTATATCGACCAAGAGGCCTGGACTGTTGCAGAGGCTCTAGTTCAACACTGTATCACAAGACACGGAGTTCCTCTACAACTGCACTCCGATCAAGGGAGGAACTTCGATTCTGCAGTTTGCAAGAGACTGTGTGAGATACTCGGCATTGACAAAACCCGGACAACAGCTTTACATCCTCAGTCTGACGGCATGGTAGGGAGGTTCAATCGGACCATCCTGAACAGTCTCTCTCTCCTGGTATCCAGTAATCAACAGTACTGGGACCAGAAACTGCCTCTTTTCCTGCTTGCCTACCGGAGTGCCGTCCACGAGACCACTGGCTATTCCCCATCCCAGATGCTCTTCGGACGTGATCTTCGTTTGCCTGCAGATCTCTTGTTCAGCCGGCCACCAGATGCTCCTTTGGCGCCTGAGGAGTATGTCGAGAAGCTCCAGGCACGGATGGAGGAAATGCATCATTTGGCTAGGAAAAGAATCGGCATGGCTTCAGAAAAGATGAAGACCCGATACGACGCAAGAGCAACCTGATACGACTTTCACGAAGGCGACAAAGTGTGGTTATGGAAACCGAAACGTCGGAAAGGACTCTCTCCGAAGTTGCAGACCAACTGGGAAGATCCTTACACAGTCCTAAAAAGACTAAATGACGTTGTGGTTCGGATACAGAAATCACCACACACAAAACCGAAGGTGATACATTATAATAGGCTAGCCCCTTACCTTGGCCAAGGAGAAAAAGGTACCTAAGTTCAGACCATGGTCACAAATTATTTTGTAAATAATGTGATTTATTTCACTCTTTTCTAATTTCTTAGTTTTATTTTAGTGTTGTAATTTATGTTTGTATTTTGAGTTCATTTGCTTTTTGCTGTTGAGTATTTGTTACTTTATATTCGACTATTATGTGAATAGGTTATGCCTGTAAATATATGCCTCTTACTCAGGGATTGTACTGCCCGGGACGTGCAGTCTTTGAGGAGGGGGCAATGTTACGAATTTTGTATAAAATAATGTAAATAATTTGTATTTGGATGTGAAATGCCTTTATATTACTCTATATTTATTTCATGTTAAGATTGTAATATTCACAAGCAAGCCGTCCTTTACGTTATAATGGTGATTCATTGGTAACTTGGCGAAATATTGGCGATAGAGCCAAGTTGGCGACCAATTTGGTGACATTGGCGGCCATGTTGGCGAGTTTGGGACCCTCTGGATTCTTCTAGAAATTAGTAGAAAAATCCACTAACTTCACGATCTGTGGCGCGAGCGCTTCTTTCCAGAATTTTCGGCCTCTGCTATAAATAGAGAGATACTCGCCGCAGTAGCCGGTCTGATTTTAACCAGCGAGTAGTGAGCACTGTTTTGTTTAGCGATTAGTAGACTTGCCTTGAATTTGATAAGCTCGGCTGTGCTTGTGAATAATCATTTACATACGTGAATTTTAGACACTGCTTATTGTGTCTGAGTGCTGTTGAAGGTGTGAAACCCTTCTGTTATTTATTCAGTGAACTTTGCTGTTGAATCCTGTATTTTCAAGAATTGATTTACGCCAATAAATACTCATCGCTCTTAAGGAATTGCCTTGTTATTTACGACTGATTTTGCATAAAATCCTCGAACCCCGATCTACGTAACAATATATTGCAAACTTTATTAGTATCATGCACAGTAATAAACAAAAATTCCCTCTCTGCAATAGCAACATTTCATTTGATTAATCTGTTTGAGGATTAGTTTTTAAAGATGAACAAAGTTCGCGCAAAGTTCTAGGATGGGTAATATTGAGATATCCCGAATTTCTTAAAAATTTATAGGCATGAGGAGATATGGATTGTAATATACAAAAAAAAAACACATCATTTCAGAGGAATATTTAAAAGAAAACTTGTTACAGGTTAAAAATTTGAGCTGGTCAATTAAGAAATGGAGTACAATTTCTTTATCATCATCTAAATCTGAAAACATACTTTCTAAAAGATTAAGAATAAAACCAAATGTTGTAGGAAAATCATGGGAGCTTTTCATTTCTACTTTGAGAACCAGTTCATGTAATATTTTATTTACAACAATAACATTATTAACTTTTACAGGAAATTTGTACTTACCTAGTTGACCTATCTTTGTTTGACCTAAGTGTATTGACAAATATAATTCTTTATTTATCATCATTGATGCTTTAATAACAGGAGATACCGTTGTGTCTAGCATCATAATTATTACTAGATCTTTTTTACAAACAGCAGTCCATATGTCCTGAAGCTTCTGTGCATTTAAACACTTGACTAATTCTGGAAGCGACGAAAAAGATTTACTTTTTTCGAATTCTTCTTTGGAAATGATGCTTTCTTGGATTGATCGTTGTAAGTGCTCATTTTCTAATCTTCCAGTCTTTGCTCAGGAGATTCTCTGATGTTATTTGTAGAGTTTGAAATATATTTGGGGAAAGTTGGAAAAATTGTCGGGACTGCAAAATTTTGTAGTCTAAAACGCTGCAAGGCTACACATATCTTCTCCCCAGTTTTTTCGTCATAAGCTTCTGTGTTTCTTCGTATTGCATCATCAGCAACGTGTAGTTCACAAACCTAAAATTAAATATATATATATATATTTACATATATCCAAAATACCTCACACTAATATAACCAAGCAAATATTCAATCATATTAAACCTAGAGTACAACATCATATTTCAAAATTTCAATGGCGAATAAAAATAATGAATATCAACGTTTCAAGCGAAATTAAAATTGTATAAGATAAAAATTATAAAATATCCAAGTGCAACCTCGACTTAGGACCGATAAGTGGGTTAAACTAGTTTGATGGCGCCAACCTTCCCCTATTGCAACTTGGTAAACTAATCTGGAAATATCCAAATTCACAAAAATTAAAATTTAAAAAAACTTTCTTTAAAAATTTAAAATTAAAAATATTTCTCTTTTAATACCTAAAAAAATTAAACTATTCGCCATTGCATTCTGAAAGATATAACATAAAAAAGTTAAAATGCAAAAACCCCTTAGTGCATAATAAA
Source organism: Trichonephila clavata (assembly GCA_019973975.1). NCBI lineage: Eukaryota > Metazoa > Arthropoda > Arachnida > Araneae > Nephilidae > Trichonephila > Trichonephila clavata. The sequence goes on from BMAO01002085.1 coordinate 7,069, forward strand.
ACAACCATAAAAAAATCAAAGAATATGCACCGATCCTTGAAATGGTTGTATAGAATGAAAAAACCTTAAAAGTTTGAAAATTCAAAACAAGAGTGTAGTACATTCAAATATATATATATTCATATATATATATATATATATATATTGTTTTGCATTTTGACAAAAGATTTGTGAGAGTTAACAAAAATTTCTCTGATACTTTTATTTTTTGTAATTTTAAGTGGAACTTTTGTCTGAAGTACTGAAAAAATTTTGATACAACAGCAAAAAAATTTTCGACAACGCTTATGTACAAAACTTGAACATAATTTTGTTTGTTTGTTTTCTCTTTGATTCAATGAAATTTGTTTATTTTGCCAGCAAATGGTTGTCATCAAAGCAAACTTGATACGATGAAATAATTCTTGTCGGGACACCACATAGTCTATATTAATGCAAACAATTCTAGAAAAGAAACTGCCAGTTTTGTCGTCAAGGGCATAGAAATTGGTACTCACTACCTCTAAATGTGGTATCTTCTCTGACATTTGTTGTCGTAGCAATCGTACTTCAATTTAACGTTGTGAGGTTAACGCTGAGTCATGTTTATCTGTTTTAAGCTTTATTTTTTTCTTACTTTTAAAGTCATCCTAATAGTTCAGAAATCAGATAGCTTTTTTTTGTAGTGAATGTGTTATGCATTTTGTATCTCACATCATATTAATATACAAAATAATCAATAAATGGTTTCTTATGTTCATATTTACGTAGACTATGACCTCTGTATCATAATGGGCTTTCTTTTGCTAACACACAATTAATACTTAAGGAACTTTCGTTGATTCTGTGAAAAGGTATTTAGAAAATGACACAAAAATGTTTGTTTGCTATAGCAAAAATACTACACAGTTTTTGTCCAAAACTTGATTGGGCTCATTTTTAAACACAAATTTTTTTAGGGTTACAAAATATTTATTTGATAAACAATACGCTTTTCTCATTATCGATATATAAAAATGAATTACCAATGTAATTATGTTAAGAACTTCACATGAAAAAAAAAAGAAATGAGTACATTTTCAAATGTCTTATTGAACAACCTATTAAAGTTTTAAGTAGACATTTAAAATTAACATTTTTAAAGTTTTCCATAAATAGAATAATGTTAAATAACTTACCTTTGAATACTTTGATTGAGCAAAATCTTTTCTTGATATAGCTTGATGGATCCATTTTTTTCATATACTTTAACGAATTCTTCCGGTGAAGTAGTACTCTGAGTCATAACAATATGCAAATAGATAAATAGAATTTGAAATATACAAAAACACAAACTGTACTACATTAATAATTTGAAGCGATAAATTTGCATTAATTATGATATACAAATAAAATAGTAGAATATATTACAGCCCTGCCATTCCAAAATGATAATTGGATCAAGTAACCAGAAAATATGCAAGAGTGCTAGCGTAATATCAACTTTTATCGAAAAAACACTCCCGAATCATTACAATATGCATAAAGATAAATAGAATTTGAATAACACACAAACTGTACAAAAGCACAAACTGTTCTACATTAATCATTTGAAGCGATAAATTTGCATTAATTATGATACACAAATAAAATAGTATAAGTAGAATATATTACAGCCCCACCATTCCAAAATAAGAATTTAAAGAAAATTATATTTAGATTAAGTTACCAGGAAATGAAAATAATACATAAAAGAATAAAAATTAATATGAAAAATTAGAAAAAAAGTAAATTAAATTATTCGTTAAATTAAATTATTAAAACCTTTATCTAGTTTCAAGGGTTTGTGAAAATTGCATAACATGCATGTAATAAAAAAAACTTTGCATTATGGAGACTATTATAGGATAAGGGCCCTTCAAAATAATTATACATTTTTACTCTCGATATTGCCCTTTCTACTGTAACTCGCTTGTTCAACAACTGGCAGTTACTGACCATTTCAGAGAAGTTTAACTGAATTTTGTCTTGAAGGAATATTGGTTGATATAACTTACAGCCAATTTCCTCCAATTCTTTGGAAATCAAAATCCCCTTATCAGCCATTACAACATCATTTCGCTCTAATCGATCCATCAGTTTACTTCTTATAAAAAGCTCTTTATCAGATATACTACCAGAGTATAATTCTGATATAAAGCTTATAGCTCCGTTAGGAGTAATGCCAATCATACCTTTTAAGGTATTAGCATTTTTGTAACGACTGAAAGTCATTTGTTGCTCCATTGGACTAGCGGGTTTCTGAATTTCAAATTCAGTGCAATCTACAATTATCCGGACATTTTTACAATGCATTCGGAATGGTGGTGGCATATATCGAATCACCTCATCTTTGGTTGGGAAGACATCCTGCAACTTTAATTTGTCATGTAGAACATCCATGACTAAATTGAAATCCCGAGAAACAGTAGAATCTGAAATTCCAAATAACACTGACAAAAATTCATTAGAAATTCCAGTTCTCAGTTTTACCAAAAACATAAAATACCTATCAATAGATTTTCTTTTAGTACCCACAGATAAATCATCCTCAATCTGGAGAAATCTGTAAATACAAAAGAATTCTTTTATGGTAAAACTTGTCAAGGCTTTCATTTTTGTATCATCACGGATGTTCTCAGGTATAAATTTTACTTTTCCAATCTTGAGTTTACCTCTCTTTCAGTGCATTATCCTTTTCAGATAGCATGTCAAAGAAATCACCGAAAGATTCTGTTTGTGTACCAACACTTGTAGTACTGAGCTTAATTTCTATTGCTTGAAGATTTTCTTTTGGAAAGGATGGTTCAGATCTATTTTTTCCAAATAAAAAACATCTACATTAATATAATATTTTTTCTGTTAAATTGATAAAAATTTTTATGTATGTACATTTATTATATATATGTGTGTCTATGTGATTTCTTTATATATATATATCACAGATTCCATTTCTGTAGTGAATGCTTTACACAAATGTTTTTTTTTCTCAATAAGAATGTAAAATTATGTAGTAATAAATTTTACGTATTTTTATACTTCTTTATATATAATACTGTAGATCATATTCTGGAGAACTAGTTTTAGAATTAGAATCAGAATTATCTTTTTCTAAAGATGTGTAAAACAAGTAAAATTTAAGTTAAATAAATATATTTTCCTTTTTTATACATGTTTTCTATATAATTTATTTTATTGTAAACAAAAGTTTGCATAAAAGTTTTAAGTTAACAAACATATTCTACTTTTGTATGTATATTCTATATATAAATTTACTAAAAATGAATAAAAATAGGCTTTGAAGTAATTACATTCTTGAAGTGGATGACTTACATCTATCCAAAATCCTTCGAGGAGAGGCTTGCTTTTTAAAAACGAAGATAGATGGGATAGAACCCTGTTTTAACTGCCGGCGATTCGTAAACGGTTGATAAAGAAAGCATTCCTCTTCAAAATGATCTGAACATATTAATGAGTGAGGAGATGGCTTGAAATTTCCATAGCCTGATCATTCTCACCCATGCTTTTAAAAGACCAGGATTTTTCACGGGGAATTAAAAAAAATGTTTGCTTTTGCATTTTTCCTTTCTCTTAGTATTCGTGCACCCATATTCAGTGCAATAAGCCATTTCAGATAGAAAATTTTAAAAGTAAAAATGAACGAAAAAAGTACGAACAACGTAGTGTTAGGCTAGAGTAAAGCCGTAAACAAACCAAATTATCCTCGCGTGCTATCCTCATCACGTGATCGTTACGTCACATGAATTGACCCCATTGCGAATTGTAAAACAATAGACCATGTCCAAAAAGTAGAATTTTTAATATCATCCAATAGATTCCAAATATTCTATATCCATTAAATTCTTTTGGAGTTGAGTATAACCTGATAGCCAAGTCTCAAATTTTACAACGCTATCACTGTATTGAACTGAACTGAACTAGTAAAAGAAGAGGAGTTAGTTCCATAAAAAGAGTTTAATTTTATTTTAAACATAATTTAAATGCTCGTTATGTGAGAATGACCTTAAATATTTTGGGCAAATGTGTTTTATCAATTAACAAACTTAGCAATAATAGATATTGATAAAAATTTTATAACTTGAGTAGTAAAATGTTTTGCTTTTATATATATGAACTTCTCAATTGACCATGATATAAAATGATGAAACATTTCAACATTCTAATTCAGGATCACATTGAAGAAATAGTTCATTCACATTTTATATAAATAATCATTACAGAGAGGTTAATATTCTTTAGAGTATATATAATTTTTTTAATTTCAATAAATTTAAGAGTATATAGTTAGTCATTGAAGTGCCTCTGTGTTTAAAATATTAAATTGTTTTGATACAACATGTTTCTTGTTTCAGGTTCTTAGACCGCTTTTCCAAAAGGAAAAGTTTTCGCTATTTTAATCACCACTCTATGGTGTATCTTTTTTGTTGTGGTTGCTAATATTACAGTCTTATTGAATTCCCAAGGGAGTGATGCATATGTTAAAGATAAAACCTATTGGCAAATTATACTCTCAGAGAAACTGGTGATCTCATGTATGGTCCCATTAGTGATTATCAGGTATGTAACACTTATGTTTTGTATTTTTACAAGTAATTCATCTAATAGATTTCTTTAAAACTCAAATGCTTATGAAAAATTTACAATTTGATACATTTAAATGATGTTTGCTCAGAAAAGAACAAGTATTTAATGAGAAAATAAAAAAATTATTACACATTTATTCAGCTACAAAGTAACTGGTAAATACGATGTTGTTGCACATTAGTATTTTATTCTTTATTAAATGTAATAAAGTGTAATTCACAATAGTGTGTTCTAAGTTTTCATTGTTATACAATGCATAATCTGATTATGACATTCATTCATTTTTTTTTCTAGCCTTGTTTATGGTACATTGTTCCAATAGTGTTAGTTAAGATTTGATCAAAGTTTTTTCAAGAAATTGAGTTAAAGAAATTTCAAGAGTTAATTCTTGCCATTAAATTATTTACATTTAAAAAAATTTTTCCTCTGAGAATTTGGAATGAATGTAAATCAATAACCTAAACTACCCAGATTATTTTTTAAAAAAATAAATGAAATAACTCAAGGGAGGTATTAAAGTAATAAAATAAGGCAAGTATTACTGCATACTTATGTATCATAGTTTAGGTTTGAAAAAGAAATATGGTATATTTAATTGAAAAAGAGCAATTTCTGTGAAGAAAGCATAAGATCTAAAGCAGAATAGTAAAAAAAATTCTGCATACTTTTTAAAACTTTGTATTAAAATAAATGAATCTCCACACTGAAATAAATTAATGGATGGTGTAATTGTTTTTTATTTAAATTGTTTTGAGAAAAATGTTTAGTTAAATTGGGATTTCTTCAAAGTTAACAAGTATGTAGAGCTGGGGTCGGCAACCCATGAAACGTATGACACATGTGGCATGCATAACAATTCTCAGTGGCACACTGCACTGCTCTACTCTACAAATTTGTCAATTTTTTAGTGGATGGAAGTAGATAAATTTGTAAGGGATCTTATTTGACAAACATCTTAAAAATTATGGACATTTACAGAAATACAAAAAAAAAAATCTGAAGGATAATTTTACAGCTATTTTGTAAATTATTGAATGCCATTGTTGTAGAGATTTAATTGTTTTAAGAGAGAAAATTGCACGAACTCTACTTTCTGCTTTTGCTTTTACGCATCTAAAAAAACCTTTCCTCATATAAAATACTTCAGAAATTATTTGAGAACTCATTGCTCAGATTCGAGTCACCTTGAAAGTCACAAATTATGCCTTTGATTTTGGGATATGAAAGTAGAGTGGTGCAAGTTTAGGTTAACATTAAAAGTTTTATTTATCTTCTTATATAACTGTAATGTAGGGAAATACTTATATTTTATGTTGCATATTTTTTATTTTAATAAATATGTTTATATAAAAATGTATAATATAGGTACAATGTAAATTTAAAAAAAATTTGTGTTGAAGAAATAATTATATTTTATGCTATTTATTTTTATGCTAAGAAGTATCTCTAAATGGGTTGCAAAATTAATATATAATAAATCTGTATTATTGACATGTTTTCTATATCTGCGTGAATTATTGCTGGAATCGTATTGTTTCAAAAATGTTCTACTGTGTGACATGCTGAATCATATTGCTGGATTGATTTGGCACACAACAGCTAAAAGTTTGCCGACCCCTGATGTAGAGGGTGGTCTCTCTCCAAACTTTTCCTATCAAGAATTCATTTGAATCATGACTATTTTGAGCCAATGTTAAATTGTAAAAAAATGAAGAGAGTAAGAAATGTACAAAATTCAGTGTATTGAAAAGCTATTTATCTTGGGGCTTTTTTTTTTGTAATTTTTGGTAAAATCCTAGCACAGCCCACTGCTGTATTTGGCAACAAAAGTTTTTTGCCAAATGACACCAAGGAAAAAAACCCACATTTTTCAAAATGGTGTCAGAGACGAAAACATGAAAGAAAATGTGGTTTTCAAAGTGGCATCAGGGGACAGAAAATGTCGAAAAATTGTGGTTTTTAAAATGGACAACATAGAAAACACAAAATCAAAAATAAGAAATTAAATGCAAATTATTTCAAAACTTCGGACATCTGCACCAAGATTCTATCAATCCTTCATTCATACAAAAACAATCACTAATTTCTTACCTTTTATTCAGAAGAAAATCCATTGATCTTGTTTTTACCCAGAAAATGTGGTTGCTAAAATGGCTTCTTCCTTTGAGATTTCCTTTTGTTGAAAAGAAAAAGGTTATTGCTTTTCTTCCTTTATTGGCAGACTCCATGTTTCATCAATGTAGCAAAATAATATAAAAATCTAGCCTATAACAAAAAGGAAATGACACTCAATTCAAACTAATTGGGATTAACAGATTGCCAATATCATGTTTTAAGTTGGAATTTTCGGTACTTGGGTAAAACATCACCTCAGCCAAATTGGCGGCGCATGAATTGCGCCTTGATTTCAAAACAAAAATTTGTATGTTTTTTATATAAAAAAATAGTCAGATTTTGGTGAGAAATAGTGTGATTGATGTGGTGTCAATTTGGCTGCGAAATAGTGTGATTGATGTGGTGTCAATTTGGCTGCGGGGAGGGTAATAACTAAGTACAACATTTTTGTTTACCTATAAGATTTTCTGACATGTTCTGAGCTGGTTATGGTAGTTTCATCAAAATCAGACCTTTATTTATCTCTTTTTTTGGTTTGAATTAATACCATCATTTCTACTATATGTAAGGTATGTATTTATATTTAAGTTTATTTTATTTCTGTTTCATAGTTAAGATTTTCTGTTAGTGTTTTGTATGTTCAATTCTGGTTATGGTAATTTCATCAAAATTAGGACTTAATTTTTCTATTTTAGATAGCCTTCAATTTTGAATTAATGTTATAATTTCTATTTTAATATCACACAGTTTTATATTTGTTTATTTTCTGAATTATCCTTTCCTTGCTTATCATAGTAGTGTACATTAATTATGTGATACTGTGAATCAAAATTTAGTTTTTCAGCTAAACAATAATTTGTGAAGCCTTTTGTAAACAGAATCTTAGATCATGATTACTTATTCATCAACAGAAACATGAACAGGTTTTTAGGCAATGAATTTATGGTACTTATGTACAATTGTAACAAATGACAACTCTATTGATAACTCGGCAAGTTAGCAACCACGATTTCCTGTGTGTCGTATGTGCTGAATTGGCAACCATGTGCTTCGTTTCATATAATGTGGCCAATAGGCTTCGATAATATGTAATTACTAAAATTATTTTCACTTTTTACCTGCTTTTATTCTAAAAAAAAAAAAAAATCTGTTGCAAAGTTTTTTTTGTAAGAATAATTTGTATTGATTTTTTTTTGTTTATTGGCAAATTCTAAATCTCACTTAATGTAAAAATAAAGTAGAAAATCCTAACTAGCAATAGCTAGCTAGCAGTACAAAAAGAAAATAGTATTAAATTTAAAATAATATCTATTAACGGATTGACAATATTTGAAAAAAACTATCCTCCGTTTTTGCCAACAACTGGTATTTACCAGATTTTGGCATGTTTTCTGCATGTCAATATATTTGGTATGGTTTTTTTAACTGATAAAATACTCATCTTTTGTTCTCACGATAAGATAGTTAACATTTTATTATATTAAGAAGATCTTTACTGAGACTAATGTTGTGATTCAATGCTCAACAAAGTAGTTTTCTTTTGCACTTTTAAAATTCAGTGGTAATGCAATTTTTTTTTATGTGTCATCATGGTTTAACTTCTCATCTTACAATCTGTTCTTCATTTAAGTTTTTGAAGATTTTATACATATACATACATTTCTGTGACATTTTCTTAGATTAAAATAAAAAGATTACTGCTTTTCTTTTCATCAGCAAATACCATGTTCTCATCTTTATAGGAAAATGGATTAGATTCAGATCTATGTTGATCAGATTTTTCTATGTGGCATCATGGTTTAATTTTACTTGTGAATACCTTAAAATATTTTAGTCTATTGATACCATTTGTGATAAAAAAATGTTTGAAAAATATGCAGCTTGATAGGATTTTCTTATATTTCCTTTGAATTTCTTTAAAATTCAGTGTTTGATAGGATTTTACATCTTATGGCATTATGGTTTAACTTTGCTTCTGATATGTTTCTCATTTAGTTTTATGAAGATCATGTACTTTATACATATATGATATATGTATTTCAGTTACCACTATAGTTTTCCAGCATTGTATTTTCTCATTTGTTTGTTCTCTTTGCAACCGAATAACAATTATTTTTAATTAAAGTATTGCAAAAAGGTATTGTTTAAAAAATTAATATTTTATATACATGGTTTATTTCTTTCAATAAGTTCATTATGGCTTATTTTCACTGTGGTTTTTTTCAATGTAGGTCTGTTTTTGATAGTTTTTTTTTATTTTGGTTCTTACTAATATAACTTTTTTACTATTGTATAATATCTAATATACAATACTATATATACTATTGTATAATATGTAATATAGATGTTAGCATCTATGTTACATTTCCATTCCTCATGTAAAATTAATTTGTTTTGCAGTGAATTTAATTTAATGTTTTATTTCAATGTAGACCTATTTTATCTGTTTTAGTACTTTTTTAAATTTTGCTGTGTACTAATTTAATTTTTTTCCAGTAGAAAGTTTCCTAATAAATGTTATTAATGATAGTATTTTAAAGTGAAATGTAGTTAATTACTTTTATATTAGTATCATAATTACTTCCCCTCTCCCCCCCGGTTTATCTATTTCAAGTTGTTTACTCATAGTTCCCATAGTAGAAACATACCACTCTTATTACTTTTCTGTTATAATTTTTATTTATATTTTCATTCTTTCATTTCTATTTATCTATTTAGATGTTAATTTACTCTCACTCTCTTACTCATTAAAAATTATTTTTAATTTTTGGATACACTGCATTGCAATGGCTGTACTCTCTTTAAAAATATTCTGTTTGTTATAAAAAGCGGAATTTCATTTATTTTAAAATTTAACCCGAGCAAAGAACAGGTTGCAATCAGGTGTTATAAGTATCCACCATGTAAAATAATTCTAATTTTAAATTGAGTTCATGAAATTTATTTAATTGGCTGAATTCTATCAAAACTTAAATTTGAATTGTCATAAATTATGTTTTTATTTTAGTATTTGCAAGTCCTTGTCCCAAAGTATTTCAGTCAAGTTGAAGGATCGTTTTCTGATTGCAATAATTCAGGAAGCCGCCTGGAAACTGATATTCAACAATGAAAATAAACACATGAGTTAAGACCCCACGTTTATCATTGAACATGACTCAGAATTAAGTTATTTGTTGGAATTTAATCTCATATGCATGTGGAATGAAAACAATACAAATTTCTCTAATAGAAATGTCCTCAATATTTTTCACTGATTAAAACTTTCAAGATTTCTGTCCTCTAAAACACATATAGTTTAATTATACATGCTTTATCACCAACATATTTCATTTATACCTAATTGACTTCATTACAAAACAATGAAACCACAAGGACTGAGTACTTTTACCATTAACTACATGGTTATTGAATTATGCAGAAAGTAAGTTCCATGTTCCCTGTGAAGAGTCCTCCAAGAATTTTTCTCAACCATCATGATTAAATTCAAAGAATTTTTGCAGTTCTTTATGATAAACTAAAACTAATTCTAAAATGCTGTTTAAGAATAATTTAAATTTTTTTTTTTTTTTTGCATATTTATTATATATTTTGATTCCTTTTATTCATATGTGCTATCTGAAGTGTGCTGATCCATATGTGTGCAGAAGCCAGAAAGGACTACATGTTCTAATTTTTTAATTCATTTAATTTTGTGAGATGTACTACTGGTGAAATCCAGGCTGAGCATAACTGATCAAGTTGAAAAAATCTGATTCCAGTTTTAGTATTGCAATAAAGGAACCTATGCACATTAGAAAGCTTGAAGTCTTTAAAAGTTATTGGTTTGAAGACTGAAAATATCTTACCATGATCACTGTATATAAAAACGAATTTTACTTTCTAATTATAGGAAGA
>BMAO01002086.1:0-52097 GCA_019973975.1 Trichonephila clavata
GTGCAATCATGGCAGGCAGTGACAAGTTGTAGAAGAATGCCATGGTGCCATCGTACAATCGCATGCCTTGTACAGACTTCAGCAGCTTAATCCGACACAAGTTTAAAGTAAAAACATCGAAATTGAATTGAGAAACCATGTTTTGTAATTTCATAAGACAAGTACCAATCCAGGCGTCTTAGTTGTATCACGTTGTGTGAAAATATAAAGTCCGTCTTCAAGAACTCTTGTGGGTCGGTTCAAGTTGAAACTTTTATAATCCAATTTCCCTTCTTAGATCCAAACCAGGTATGTAACACGTATTGATAGTTGTGAAAGAAGTAACTGAAACATCGAAATTTATAAATTATTCGTATGATGTGGTATACTTTTTCGAAAGTAATTTTTCTGTATAGTATACAGATAAAATGCTAACTCAGAAATAACAGACATTATTTGCATAAAAAACGTAATCTTCCTTTCTATTCTTCACATTAATAATAATAATTATTAACTAGTGAATTGTTTATAAAATTTGTAGTGAATAGCAACATCTGGTGTATGGATGGAATGGAACAGAGATTCATATGAAGGAGAAGACTTCATGACGTATATTTTCTCTTTTTTGAATTTCACATCAAGACCATAAAAGTAATTTAACCTGGGTTTATTTGACTTGAATCCCTACCAACACTCGAATATTCTTAAGTGGAATCCATGTTATATTGAATTCATCGACTGTAAAAATACTAATTGAGAAATTAAAAAAAAAAAACGAATTAGCTCCAACATACTTAGATTCAGAAAATGTTGATTACATAGGAAATACGTCTATACGATTTAACACTGATGTATTTATGTTCAGCAAGAAACATATGTTAATAATTTAATATTTGACTGGTTTCGGGATCAAAAAAAAAAACCTACGAAAATATACTACCTTAAGAAGTGCCACTAAAAAATCTGAGAGAATTTATTTGTATAATTTTATAATTGTAAGTGGTTTTCTTTGTGTCTGCATAATTTTTTTCGAGACACTCTTGTGTTCTATAGTTTTGAGATACTTTTTATTCTTTGAATATATATATTAAACATAACATATATATTTATTAACACATCAAATATTTGATTAAAAAATCCTTGCCAGGGCCGCCGCGTGGGTATTAGCGTCCTTGTTCAAGTTGAAATTAGGTGCCCCTTTATGGGGTTCTGTTGCACTCTTATAAAGTGCTACAAATTATATGTGAAATACTCTTTCATAGTATTCGAAATTTGACTTTCGAACTGAAAAGCTTTAAATTTATAATATTAAAACACGTTTGTCTTATTGTTTTTTGTTTAATTATTTCATAAATTTTAAAAACAAAACAAAGCAAAAATGATAGAAAATTGTTTAAGTAAATATAAAAAATTAGAAAATGTTTCAAATATATTGAATCCCCTTGCTTTAGCAGCTACAAATGCTCGTATCAATTACTTTAATAACAATTATTTTGAAAAATTTTGGCATTGCGTAAAATTCATGCTTTGTTTCAAAGTCTTTAAATATATAGAGTTAAGCTTCAGAATAATTATATTTAAAAAATTTTGAGCATATCATTTTAAATTCACACAATATTGATACACAATAATTGAAGCGAAAATAATTTTTTCATGCTGTATAAGGAAGAAAAACTCAAACAGATATTTGCTTAAAAATAAGCTCTATTTTTTGACTCACTAATAATTACAATAACTGATTGTTTGAATGATTGTGAGTTTCATATAATCAGATGCAGCACATGTGTATTGGCGTCCTAGTGAAAGACAAAGGGGGAGAATGAGAATATTTTAAAATTTCTTACATCGACTGCATTAATGCCAGTGGCGTTTTGAAAATGTAATTAACTGCCTTTTTTTGTAAGCTATCAACTGCAACGAAAATGGCCAACAACCTTTAAGCAAAGTGCGATAATTAAGCAAGAAACGAACATTACTTTATTATTTATATTCAACTGGAGTCGTTTTCAGAAACCTACCAAGATATAGCAGAAATCGAGAAAAAGATCCTAGTTAATTTTAAAAAAAAGAGATTTTATTTGTAGAATTTCAAATTGCAAGTGGTTGTCTATGTGTTAATGTAATATCACCTGCAGACAAATACAGTTAGAGTTTTTTTTTGTGGGATATGGAGCAACAAAGGCTTTTTTATATATAAATTTATTTGCAAAACTCCTCATGCTCCACATTGCATAACATGAGGATTACAGACGTAAGTGGTAACAACATTATAAATAATAATACAAAAAAAAAACATAAAAAGGGAAAAAACATAATAAAGGAGGAAAAAACATAATTAAGGGGGGGGAAACATAAGAAAAAAAACTTGAAAGAGACAAATCTAAATTAAAGGAAGGAGGAAATGCACAAATATAAAGAAAGGTATCTATAAAATTTTAAAAATCTATACAGTAAACAAATTTTCTCAAGACATTAAGGCTTTCAGAACAATTGACCAACAAAGACAAAATGGGTGGCCAGGAAATACCCAAGCGTTTCAACTCCTTTTTAAAATTTTTCCTTTTACAACAATATAGATTACAATACAACAAGACATGTCCCGCGGTTTCAGCGTCCAGACCACAAGAACAAATATCATTACCAGTTAAGTTAAACCTAGATAAATAACTCTTAAAATTACCATGTCTTGTTAGAATCTGGATAATTTAAATCGGTAACAAATTTCTTGCATTTTAGCCTTGATAAATGGTCGGAAAAAGCCGTTTAGTGCACAAAGCTTAGGAGGCCAGAAATTTGAGTTCCAGTCGGAACAGTTTATTCCCAAGCTAAATGTTCCAGTGGGATGATGGCACAGACATAGAAAGGCTCATATCTTGCAAGTTGCCTCTTTAGTCAACTGTCCGCTCTATCATTGCCGAGATTTCAACTAGGGCCCGAACATAAGAAAAGTGGATATCACAGTCTTCAAGGTTGTACAGAAAGACAAGTTTTCTGTAGAATTTATATTGCTCAAATAATGAAGGAAGAGAGCGTGTCGGTGCAAATAAGAAAATTAAAAGTATGCCCTGACGGAGAGAGTCTGAATCACTTTTACGGCAAGGTTAATGCAGGTAGTTCGGCTGAAAAACAGAGCATTCATCACTTATTCGATGCTGGAAAGTAGCTTTTTCAAATCTTCCTCGTAAATAACCCGAAGGCAAGACAACTCTTCCATTCATTTACTCCATCCGCGAAACAAACAGTTTATAATCTTGAGGACTTCTCTTTTGAATAAGTTACAAGAGTGATAGGCTTCTGCATGAAGGGTGTGGCAATAATGAAATTGGAATCACCCATCCAGCGTGGTAAGTCTGGTACTCAAAGAGCTTTCCCGAACATTGAGATTGTTCAAAATAGCCAAGCTTAATTATCCCCTTCTGCACATTCGTGCTTCCCTAACTTTGAAAGGCTTTACAATGCGAACGTATTACGTAGACTATGTACATAACTTATTACGAATTTAAAATAAATTGATTTCGTTTTTGTAATTTAAATGTTTATAAGAATTTAGGAAGTGGAATGAATAGATCTTTGCATGATTTGTATAGAGTTATTAGTTGCTCTAATTTGAATAATTTAAAAGATTAAATTAATGTAACTCATTTTCCTCTTTCAAATTTCCTAGTCTTTTTTTTCTGTACTTTTATCTCCGTACATTTGATACAGGTGCATCGTAGCTGTACTACATCATAGTTTTACTTTACATAGTATACGAGCCACCCGCTTCACTGGGTATTTCATAATGTCATATGAATATTAATGTTTATATATATAATATATATAAGACGTGGCCGATGGCAGGGATTCTTTAAAATGATCACTATTTTGATGGCATTGGATGAGGTAGTCTTTGAAATAGTAAATACAATTTATTGAACATTAACATTTAGCGTTCCACATAACAATACGCACACAAGAAAGACATAAAACACAAACACAAAACAATCTGCAGCTGTTCACATGACGAAATACAAGGACAAAAGAGCCAAGATTGAGTCTCCATTAATCTCAGTGTATATATAGGCTGCTCAAATCATATATTTGAGTGGGTAGATAGATGTAGTTCAAAATACTCTCGTTAAGCGGCTGGCAACACTTATTAACTAAAATTTGGGTCCTGAAGGGTTGTACATTGGTAATTAAATTAATTAAAGAATAAATTAATGGGTATTTATATATATACATATATACACAGTGGTGGCCAAAATTGTGGACACTTTTTATATTTGTTATGTTTGCATGCTCATAGAAAATGTTACGTCACAAAATTCAAAGTAATTTATTTCATTTAAATAGAATTTGGTACTAAATTCAATTAAAAACAAAATGCAAATATTTACAGCGCAAAAAATGTTATGCTGTAATAACTATCGATATACATTAATACTGGTCAAATTCCCAGCTTTAAGCTTTCGAAACCAAAACTTTACAGTATCATAAGAACAGTATTGAAAGCTAAATTTTCATATATTTTTTGTGTCATTCAATTGTATTGTGTTTATTTCTGAGCTCATAGTACATATAGTTTCTGATCTGTTGACGTAATAGCTAATTTTTAACACTTTTTGGTGCACAAGATAATAAAGTTTTGACAAACAATGTACACAGTCAAATAGTTCCAACTTTCAAATTTATAATGAAAAAGCCATTGGAGAATGGTAACTACTATGGGAATGGCCGATGTTGGTGCGTAGGTATCTCCATTGGCAGAAACTTTTTATTCAACCCAAACAAGCCTTTTCAAGGAATCAGAGATGTGTTCAGCATAAAATCAATCTGGGATTATAATTAAAATGACTGAGCATTTCCACAGAACAAATGATCGATTCCAAAACTGTTTTGAAAGAACGTGTGCAAATTTAATCGGTTATAATAGAAGACTTTGAGTTACAGAAAAAAATATAAGCTGATAGACGAGGCAAAAGAATGTATAAATCTAGCAACATACGGTAAAATTGAAAATAAATTTTAAAATGTTATCTATTTCAACATTTGTTATTCCCACATTAGTCCAGGAACACGAACGTGTTATCTGGAAATAGTGGCTGAGGACCCTGATGCAATAAGGCAATCATCTGCATTTTGCTAGACCAAAATGATGAAATCCGTAGAAGTTCAAAGTCGTTATGGTAAGTTTTGGAAGAATTTTTAAGAGTGAAGTGCTATTCAGATTTCATAGCTTTTGCAAGAATTGTCTTCGAAAATATGTCTTCAACGACTCTTGTGGGATTCATATTACGGCAATAATATACAGGCAATCAACCCTCACTTCTTAAATCCAAATCATGTGTAAAATACGTATATTTATATATAGATAGGAAATAGATGAAATAAAAAAATCATAAAATTTCAGTATGATCTAGTGTACTTGTAGCGAAAATATTTTTTTTCATGCTTTACAATGATGAACTGTAACTCATAAGTATAAGCCGATATTTTTTAAAAATAATTATCTTCTTTTTCGTCAAAAACATTTATAATTGATTTATTGTTTATGAATTTTTAGTCTGAATCATCTCCTGAGACATTGACGTAATGTGGAAGAATGAAGGATTATGCTTTTTACCTGCCTCTCGACTATTCCAGACGGGACTCAATGCAATACATCGAAGACCACTGCACGCTTCCACTGTATTTGCGACAGAACAAATCACTTACTAAGATCGCAACCGTTTTACGATGTTCTTGACAAAGAATACATACCCAAGATCTACGATAAATGAAATTTAAGCAATAAAGGAAAAAACGGTATTACAGGTATTCAACTTGTTTTAGTAGCAGAAACCTGTCCAGATGCGTAACAATCGATTAGCAGAAGAGTGTTACACAAAACAATGTCAAGAACTTTATTTGTACAATTTTACAATTTTAAGTGGTTTTTCTTACGTTAGTGGGATTGCTTTTGCTGAAAATATTGTTTTCTATAACTTTGATCGTTTTTCAATTTGACAATATTATCTCCACTTTGTGCAGAGCTATTTTCAATATTTGATTGCAAACTCATTTTATTAATTTAAATTAAATATGTCACTGAGGTCAATATTTACATAATCAAAAGATACAGTAAAAATCATTTAAGACGCTTTTTTTTTCTTGTTTGAAAAATTTAAGGATGCATATCGCGAAACGTTACATTTTATACTTTCAAATTTTTCGTATACATTTTTTTATATACCTTAATTCGTACATGTTATATAGATGGCATAATAACTCTAGTATACAGTGCAGTATTATTGTATATATTTTCCCATATATATTTTTCTATTTGTTACTGAGATTCATTTTTTCCCATTTTAATTTTTATATATTTGGGCCTTTTCGAATTTGTATTGCTTGTGTTTCTCAAAATTTTATGCTTTTCTACCTTCTTATTTCAGCATTCAAAATAATAACTGATAAATAACTATGCACACAATACCAACTAAAAAAATTTAAAAAATGATATTTTGCTCTTTTCTTAGGTACAGAAACGCCTTAAGATGCAAAAATATGCAGATCCTCAAAACAAAAATGTTGAGGTTATGTAGTATTTCAGAAAGTGAAGTTCCGATTTTTTCAATTTTTGAGTCTGTATTCTGATTACTACCATTGTTGCCAATAAATCCTGTCAGATTTTTCATACAACAAAATTAAGCAATCGTCAATTAATCATCATTTCTAAAATTCAATCAACATACATAATAGCTTTTTATTGAAAAAATTGCTGTATAAAAAAAATATATTGTGTGTATGCATGATAGAAGTTAAAATATATTTTTTTTTTTTTTGAGCAAGAGTGTCCTATAGTTTGAATGCACAATATGCTTTCTTTTACGACATTTTCCCAGTTTATCTTTTCGTGGCCATTGATCGGGGGCATTGTTTATTTTATCTGTTTTCTCTAAAGTGCAGTGTTTAATGCATTCTTATATATTTATAAATAAGTCTATACGATTTAAATAATAATTAGTCTAATGATTTTAAAAAATTATATCTAAATTACTTATGTAGATTATATTTAATAAATAAATGTGTTTAAATGGTACTTACGTACTATCGCCACAATGTCAACGTTCATGATAACTCGCCAAGTGGGCAAGCCTGATTTCCTATGTATCGTAGTCAAAGCACTGACAACCATGTGCTTCTTTTCATTAAATGTCCCCAATATCGTTGCAATAATACGTAAGTAATTTTTATATAACTTATATAACGCAATATACCACTAAAGGCTCTCAAAATTTATGCCCTGAGACTCATTCGTTTTTCGAAAATTCTTTAAGCGAATAAAGGAAATGTTCATAGTCGTTACAATTAATGCATTCATTTTCTAGTTGTCCCATTTCTTTGCAAAACAGAAATTAAAACTGATATGGAATGGCATTTTTTCAAAAAATGATTTGTTGTTTGCAGAAGACATTTGCTTGATACAGCAGCCCCATATGAGTTATGTCTTTTAATTTCCCTGAAATACTGCATACGTTTGAAATGAGCTATTTCCAAAACAATATGTATGTTAGTTTAAGATGTATTAAGGGCACCGTTGATGAATGTTCACTTTCACCATGACTTAGCCCTTTATCTATCAATGGTACTTATAAGTACTACTCACTTTGAAATTACAAAGAAAAACAATTTTTTCGAATGCTCTGACGATACTTAGCAGGTATATTCTTTTAAATCCACTTTTCCAAGATATATGGCAGCACGGATTCTGTTATGAGTATTTTAGTGGGAAAGTGGAATAGTTTTATAGCAGAATTTGCATTTTCAGCTGACTTTTTGATCGGATTGTGAACATAGTTTTTTATACCTAAAATGTAGTTAATGTCAAAAGGTAAGTCTCTTTTTTTGTATTCTAATGGTGACCTTAGAAAACTATTTGAGTATTTATTTTATGTGAAGAGTGTGTAGAAATAATTTTACAACTGAATCTGTTCAATTAATTAATTAGCTCTAACATTCAATTTCTCAAAGTGGAGTATTTTGTTTATACCTTAATTTGCAATGTTGTGATTCAAAAAAAAAATATTGCATGAAAAAAACTGCAGTAAATTATAATGCGATAGATACAGGATTCAACTAATTAATAAGTTAATGAGGACACCTTAAACCTTTATAAATTTGGCTTGCATTCAACCTAACCCTCGACGACCCTTTAGCGGAATCTGTGTTATATATAATAGATAGTCTGCATAAATGCTAATTGTACACTTGTCAACTGAACAAACCGGTTTACAGGATCGTTACCCCCTCGATGACGTAAGAAAATAGTTTAAAATATTTACAAGGAAAAAATTAACAAAGAAATGAAAACTCTTATCTTCGAAAACTTGGCTCCGCTATCAGAAACCTTCAGAGCAAAACCTCCATATGGAGGATGTAATTATAACTATTTTAAAGTAATTACTCCATGAATTTATTTACACACATTCACAATTGTAAGTGGTTATTTTTGTGTTAACCTTTTACACGCCAATGTTCCAATATTAGAACATCAATTTTGAAATTTTCTAAAAAATTCAGTTTTATTCATATTGTTCCGTAAAAATTATTTTTAAGACAAAAAATCTGGATTGATTTTTTGAAATTGAAGTACTGTTGCTAAAGTAAATATTATCTCTGAGAAAAAATTCTAAATTATGCGTTTTTTTCTACTTTTGATCGGGTAAAATTCAAAATTTCATATAAAATTCAAAATTTAAAAAAATATTTTTATTATTTTGTAAAAGTAATTAAAATGATCATTTTAACTGTAGACTGCAAGATATCATAAAAAAATATAGTTATTTTTTTTACTATCGGTTTTGAAATTTCAATGTTCCAAAAATGGAACATTGGCGTGTAAAGGTATACTTTTTCACACAATGTGGTTATTACGTTTACAGTTCACAGAAGAGTGGGAAAATATTTCTGAATGATAAAAACTTATAGTATGTGTCGGAAGAAAATATTTATGACTTCACTTTCGTTTCGGCTCCCTCTCTCAACTCCCCTTTTCAACCGTTTCTGAACAATCTCAAGTGAAATTCTCAGCTGCAGCAAAACTAACACGTGCGTTTGTTGATAGATGTAGCGTATGTCTTATTTGGGGAGGAACGTCACGTAATAAGGTCTTATATTATTTTGTGTTTCGACAGTTACTGAATATCCATTACGCTGATAAGATGTTGCATTCAAAGCCATTCCGGACAGTAGAAGAGGCTTTGGAATATTTTTATACACTATCAGATGATACAGATCCTATTGATAATTGTCATTTTCCCCTAGAAGAAAGTGGGTGTTTGACTGACGAGGAAGATATCGATGAAGATACTTTTCAGTCTGTTCAGATACTATTAGTCGATGCTTGTGGCAAAATCGAAATTTCTACAAGCATAGATGATGATGAAATACTTCATGTATGTCAGAAAAATACAACAAAAAAATGCATAGTGTGCGAAAAAAGATCGCTTGATAAATGTTTTCCTAGCTATACATTTACAATAAAAATAGTTCAGGCATAAAAGAACACAAAAAAAAACAATAATATATTTTGTCTTTATTTCTCATTTTAAAGAATTTTCATAAATCTGTATTTTTTTAATTTTTTTTTTTTGCTTTATTGTACTATAGCTTTGAGAATTTTGATATGAAAGTTATTTGTTTATTTCTTTGTCCTACTGATGTTTTCCTTTATTGTTTCTAATAAGTGATTGTAATTTTCTGAAATATATAAATTCCTGTTTATAAATTATATTTTCAACTGAATCTCTTTTATTTTGGAATTATATTTAGATGGTTGCTTCAGATGTGGCGCCAACAGGGGACACCCATTGGGACCCCCCCCCTCTTCTCCCATCGGGGTACATTTAAAAAACTCGGCAGGGAAAAAATGATAGATTTTTCTCTTTCACACACGCAAATTTTTAGTTCTTTTCCCCCAATTTAATTTTTAGATTTTCAAGGCCCATTTCAATTGTTTGTCGGGTATCATGCCCCGACCCCCTCCGTTGTAGGGGGGGGGGTGAATGATAAAATCCCGATGGGAAATGTTTAATGACACCTCTGGTTAAGATACTACTTCTTAAAAATGTATATAATAACTGATTTTTGAATTAAAATGTCATTGGTCGTACTCTTAAAAAACATGTGAAAGAACTAAATGCTAACCGCCAATGTTCCATTTTTAGAACATGCTAAAAATCTTTAAAAAAAATTTTTTTTGAATTTTTTTTTCTTTAATAGTTTTTATGTTTCAATTTTAATTTGATTTTTATCAAAATTTAGTTAATGTGTTACCTTTCATTCATAGTGTGGCGTTTAAAAGGTAAATGTGATTTATTTTACAAACTTTGATTTTCTACAATTTTGAGTAATTTTACAATTTAAAAATATTACGTGCACCATACATGTAAATATATAAATTATTTTAATTTTAAATATTTTTAAAATTTTTAAAAATTTTTTAGAAGTTCTTTTATTTTGTAAATTAAGTGTTTCTTTCAATGTTATCAGTCATTGAAATGAGTTGATAACTTGAAAAACTCTACTGGAGTTAAAATTATTTATGTTTTGTATAATTTAAGATACTTACTCGTATATAGAGGGAACAACACATTTTTTCATTTAGCTTACGTATACTTTTAGCTTCGAAAGTATTATAGAGATCGGATAGATTATAGTTTTTTTACTGTTTGTTTTCGCATTGACCTATTTCCCCAATTTCTAATGTGTAAGTATACACAATCTGTATTTCGAATAAAAATATGAGATTTGAGATAAATGACTAAATTAAAAAAATGAAATTATGATCATTTTTATTTTATTGAATCCGCTGATATCTGCATAACTCATTAAATCAAGGGTCAACAACCGTTTAGATGTGGCGTGCCAAACTAATTTACCAATTTGATTCAGCGTACCACACACACTTTAAGTAATTTTGAAAAATTCAATCCCCGAAATATTCCAAGCAGAGTTAAAGAATAAATGTCAATAAAATAGATCACCAGTTTTATTATATATTAAATTTGCATCCTTTAAAGGGTGATCGTCTTAGACTAGTGGTCAAAGTTTGGAACTCATGGGAGGCGTGTCATGTGTTTGAGCCCAGTACCGCTGAAGAAGACCCGTATAGGAGAGCGATGCACGTTAAATCTTGTGGAGAGCTCAAACGTCCTGCAGTTGATGTTCTGTGGTAGTTATTAGCTAAGGTATCATCTTCATCAGTTGAACCAGGTTCAAACTACGAGTTTCGTTGCCAAAAGTCTTCGAGTAGCTGAAAAGTGTGATGATAATATTCCCTCACTGAGACTTAAAGAGGTTCTTTAATATAAAAAAAGCATTATAAAATATAACCATTTAACAAAAATTTTAAAAATTAAAATTTTACGTATATTATATGTTATTTTGAACTTATTTATTCAACTATGAAATAGAGAGAGAGACATCAGAAAATATAAGTTTTTGTCTTAATAAGGAAACAATTCAAGAGAAGGATAATAATTAATTTTATTATCCAAAGTAGCAGTTTGTAAGAAAACTGAGCATAGCAAGGATTCACACTTTACAGAAAAAATGAAAGAAAGCATTAAATAAAATGCAGATGCTGCAGTTTAATAAGGCGTGTGGTCACCTCTGACAGTCAGGCACACAGCACAGCGACTTACCATACGTCTATGAGATGATGAGTGAGTTGTGGGTTCAAACGGTTCCACGCTTCTTGGAGAGCTCTCTTCAGTTCTGTAACGGATTTTGGTGGGGGCGAAAGGGCTGCAATTTGTCTCCGAGTATATCCCATACATGCTCGAGAGTATTTAAATCAGGGGAGTTCGCAGGCCACGACATGCGCTGGATGTTTTCCGTTTCAATGAAGTCAACAATCAGCACCGCTCGGTGACATGGTGCATTATCATCCGTGAATATGAAGTCAGGACCGAAAGCGCCTCGAAACAAGCGAACACAAGGCTCAAGAGCTTCGTATCTGTATCTTTGAGCAGTCACAGACCCCGTGTCAAACAAATGTAGGTCTGTGCGGCCGTTCATCATGATGCCTGCCCATACCATTACTCCCCTTGAGAAAAAATTATGTCTTTCCGTTATGTTTCTAGGTTCATAACGTGTTCCACGTTCTCTCCATATTGTTACCTGCCGAGAATCAATACTCAGACTAAACCTGGACTCGTCACTGAACATCACATTCGCCGACTCTCCCACACTCCAATGTTGATATTTCAAACTCCAGTTCAAACGAGCGCGTTTATGCGCAGACGTGAGAGGAATGCAAACTGCTGGTCTTCTGGAATACAGGCCAGCATGATTGAGTCTCCTGTAAACAGTTTGTCTCGAAATTTGTATTTCTATGGTGACTGTGAGCACCAAACGAAGTGCTCTGGCAGTACTGCCCCTCTGACGTCGCGCACTTATTACTAGATATCGGTCTTGGCGAGGGGTTCTGACTCTTGGTCGACCTGATACTGGTTGTCGGGTAACATCTCCCGTTCTTTAAAACCTCTGCCACAGTCTTGAGATAACAGACTGGTCCACATTCAGAATTCGAGACACTTCGGTTTGTGACCGTGAGGATTCCAGCATTCCAACGATTCTTCCTTTTGTAAACATGTCCAATTGGTGTCTTTGTGCCATCATTCACCTTGTTTGATGGTTAACAACGTTCCTTCGCACAGCAGTTGCACTTGTCTGAACTGCTTATGCTGCGTGAATCGGTTTCTCCGTGTTCCGACATGTTCCGGTGTTTCTCACAGGACGTAGTCGACTGAAAAGTTTTGCATAAACCCAATGTTTTTTCTTCACCCAATTAAAATCCGCAATAAATTTCGAATAATTTTACGAATATTTACTCCATGTTTTTCGCATTTTACGATTTGTGTTTAACTTTTGGACACCAGTGTATATATATATATATATGTAATGACTTCTTCTAACTCTCTTTAACTGTACCCCGTTAAATCATTTCTTAGTTCTTTCGCATATTAATCTAATGGCTCACGCGCGTAATCTTAATCATAATCTAATTGCTCGCGCTCATAATCTTAATCGTAATCTAATTGCTCGCGCGCATTTACATCCAATCACGACTCCTGTTAGAAAAGAGTCGTATGACCTTTACCGCCATTTTAAAAACTCGGATCACACGGTTATGCCGTTTTTTTCGCTTCTTGTCTCTTGTCATCATGTAGTCTGCTGCAGCTAGTGTTGGTGTATTGTGTGTGTGTGTCTATTTTTGATTACGTACATCTATGTGTTGTCCTTGTCTTGCTTAAATGTTTTCAAGATGTATAATAAAAAGATTTAATTAACCTCAAGAATGTTTATTCAATATCAGTTTAAAGAATCCATTCCAACGAATGGCGTCGTATCAATATCGTCGTATTACATATATATATATATATATATATATATATATATATATATACTAGCTGACCCGGCTGACTCTATATATATTCCGGGTTTAAAGTAAGGTTTTCTGTAGAAGCGTACAAAACTGTTTATTTGCATGTAATAAAAGGGTACATTTATCTTAAAGCAATGTGGTAGACAACATTTTTGGCAGTTCCATTTGCAGTGTGTAGAAAAATATTTTTTCCTCTTTGCCCACTCTGGAGCAGGCCACATACAACTTCCCATGAGAAAAACATGGTATCTGCGAATCTATACCAGCAATCCCAAGAGACTGGCCCTGTGACTTATTGATTGTCATGGTAAAGCAGGTACATATTGGTGTAACCGTAACAAAATTTGCACCACGATATCAAAATAACATATTCTTGTATGTTTTATATGAAGAAAAACAGTCAAATTTTGGTTTAAAAAGTACCACTTTGACAGCGGTGACTCTAATACATAAGTATCAGGAAAAGCAGTACCCTTTTTCTTTTTCAATAAAAGGAAATGTCGGTGCTAACATTTTATCGCACCAATGCCAACGTTCAAAATTACTTGTCAAGTTGGCAACGCTGAATTCAAATGTGTTATATGCACTTAATTGGTACAACCATTTGTTTCATTTCATGTAAAGTTGCAGTAATAATAGGTTGTGACAATATGTAAGAATCAAAATGTCATAGGAAGATTTTTTTGGTACTTATGTATAATTGCAACAATTGCCAACTCTATTAATAACTCACTAAGTTGGTAACCACAATTTCCTATGTGTCGTCTGCACTGTGTTGGCAACCATGTGCTTTGTTTCATATAATGCCGCCAATAGGTTGTGATCATACTATTGATTTTGACCAAATGGTCATGCTGTGCAGTTGGAAGTGGGCAAGAAGTTCCGCTGAAATGTACTGATATAAGCTATTATGATGGAAGTAAGCAAGACGTTAAAGTGTACTGATATTCAGGCGATGATTTAGTTCCAAGCTTTACTTACTTTGGGGTCAACTACCTTCTGTTGCCTGATATCAAAATCAGATGAATTGTAACCCCAAGGACATCCAAAGATTGATAATACCAACATTCAAGTTAGCGAGAATAAGGAAAAGCAACCGCACAAACCCAAGGCCCTTACAACTGTTTAGTACCAAAATACATACAAATGTATTTTGCATTGTTGACTCTTTAAAAATAACAAAACTAATAAACAACAGGGGGGAAACAAAAATTTTGTCGCCAAGAAGTGTGCCCTGCTAGGATCCAACCAGTTAGAGTGTAGTATGGGGTAGCCTTGGCGTTGTCAATTTCTTTTGGTGACCAAAATCGATTTCCAAGCTACTTCACTTAGCGATAGGTGTCCGGATGACAGAATGAACTTTTTTATCTCACTATAATATGATTATAAAAATTGCCAAATCCAAAGGGCCCCCCTATACTACATTTGAGCCGATCCAATTAATATCTTTAAAAGTGACCAGCACAATAAAAATTGCCTTGCAAGCTGTGTAGCTGTTCCATTATTCACTCAACATGCATTATTACAAACCACAAAAGTATATAAGAAATAATCATAAACAAAAATTACACAGATACATAAATTTAATGCGGAGGCTAGGCTTTAGTATCACCCACTCACGTTGGCGGGATAAGTGGCCGATTCGACACAAACAATACAACCAAGCTAAGAACTAAATCATTACCTGAATATCAGTACACTTTAACGGTACACCTTGTCCACTTTCTACCGTATAGCAGGGCCCTTTAGTGTGAAAAGGCCTTTCTGAAATAACATCCTTTATTTATTTTGAATTTTCGGAAAAGAATAAATACGTTATAACATATCGAGAGTCGACTGTTGCCAAACGGTAAAAAAAAAGAAAATTACTTTGATGAGCATTTAATCACATCCATAAGTTCCATTTCATAGTTTCATTGATTGTAAAAAAATTTTAAAAAAAACCTTTGATAATTGTGTCGTGAATATGTAATCATGATCTAAGATTCTGTTTATAAATAGCATCACAAATTATTGTTCCGCTTAAAGACTCAGTTCTGAACAAAAAAAAAACAAAAAAAACAACAACACATAACATAAAATCTTAAATATTTAAAATTGAAAAAAGAAATAAAATAAATACATATAAAAGTAACCTTACATATAGTAGAAATTATAATATTAATCCAAACTAAAAAGCTACTTTAAATAGATAAATTAAGGTTTTATTTTGAGGAAACTACCATAAGTACCTCAGAACAAAAGAAGCATGTCAAAAAAATCTTATATGTAAATAGAAATTCTAATTTAAATCACAACATTAACACTATCAGTTAATACCAATTAGTTTGAATGGAGTGTCATTTTCTTTAGTTACATTTTTCTACGTTTTTGTTATAATGGAAAAACATGGAATTTGCCAATAGAATGAAAAGGGTACATATCGGTGTAACCGCAACAAAATTTGTGCCACGATAATCAAAATAACAGATTCTTATGTGTTTTATATGAAGAAAAATAGTCAAATTTTGGTGAAAAAAGTGCTACTTTGTCTGCGGTGACTTTAATACATAAGTATCAGGAACAGTAGTACCCTTTTTCTTTTTCAATGGAAGGAAATGTTGGTGCCAACAGTTTATCGTACCAATGCCAACATTCAAATAACTCGCCAAGTCGGCAACGCTGATTTCAAATGTGTTATATGCACTGAATTAGCAACCATGTGCTTCCTTTCATGTAATGTGAATGAACATGAATTGTAGCCCCAAGCACAACCGTAGATTGATAATACCACCAACATCCAGGTCAGCGAGAAGAAGGAAAAGCAACTGCACAAACCCAAGGCCCTTACAACTGTTTAGTACCAAAATACATACAAATGTTTTTTGTACAAACCACAAAAGTATATAAGTCCACTTTCAACCGTATAGCATCACCATTTAATTTGAAAAAGCTGTTCTGAAATAACACACTTTATTTATTTTGAATATTCGGAAAAGGATAAATATGTTATAACACATCGAAAGTCGACTGTTGCCAAACGGTAAAACAAAATTTAGAAAGAACATTATTTTACGATGGTTTTTCTAGAAGAACAAATGAAATTCCATTACAAAGAGTAAGAAAACGAATAAATACAGCCTTAAATAAATATATTTACTGTAAAAGGTGCTACAATGCCCCAAAAAACTGCTCGAACCATTCATTTTTGCAGAGATTAGACTTTACATGTTTGATGACATCATATCTTCGCTTAAAAATTGAATTTTAATAACTCGCTTGAAAATTGAAATTTAAAATTGAACGACACATGTTTAAGAACCTTCCCCATGTAATTTTATGTACGTGTACCAAATTTCACGTTATTTGGTTGTCTGGATCTTGAGTTATAAGGGAACAGACAAACAGACAACAAATGCGTCTTATATGTATATATATATATATAATAAAATTTCTCTACAAGAGAGAGATGAATTAACATGATTAATACTTAAAAGAATAGCAATTGCTAGATAACCAGAAAACATAATTTAAAAGGAGATATAAAAAATTAAAATAACAGAGTATAATGTAAAAATATTAAATAATGGATGCTACAGTATTATCAACATTGCTGACTTAGGACAGCTTGTATACAAAAAAGATCTCTTAAAAAAATTTCTCAGTATAAAAGTGGGGTTGAACATGTTTTTTGGCCAGCCAACCTTCGCCCTTTCTGTTAATAATACCGAGCAAAAACCAATTGGAAATAATGGATAGCAAATCTAAATCCATTATGAGAAAAAGGTAACTTACCTAAAAATTGCATACAGAAATGCAGAGCCCGCGCTAAATCTGAGTACAATAAATAAGTTATTGCCAGATTCTGGACCCAAATACAATTTCAAAACCATTTAATGGTTGAAAAATAACACTTAGCAAAATATGAAAAGAATAGAAATAATAAAATAAGAATTGTTAACATACTACCATTATCTTAGATAT
The DNA here is from genome assembly GCA_019973975.1 of Trichonephila clavata. Lineage (NCBI taxonomy): Eukaryota > Metazoa > Arthropoda > Arachnida > Araneae > Nephilidae > Trichonephila > Trichonephila clavata. The sequence goes on from BMAO01002086.1 coordinate 17,357, forward strand.
CTAAGATAATATGATTTGAAAGTTATAGTAAATTTTAAAAAAGTAATTTTATCTAAAACTAGAAATCGGGAGTATTTAAAACTATATAGGAAGAATAATAAATCTATAATATTAACCTGTTAAAACTATGGAAATTTAATCCTTACTAATTAGAATTTCTTTATTTAAATATCTATTAATAAAATTAATCGGGTAGTTTTGAATTAAACAGTATTTAGTAAAATTTTTATAGTTTTTTATTTTTTCTGATTTATTTGAAACTAGAGATTTATTGCGTAGTGTGTAAATAATAACAATATTTTTGAATATAGATACATGCACATTACTCTCCTAATGCATATATATATATATATATATATTACTATACTGTGTATTTTTTTCATTTTACGACACTATATATATATATATATATATATTGCACAAATTAAAGATAAAAATATATTTCAAGTTTTTAGTTTAGATTTTGAAGATCTTTTTAAATCAATTAATATTGATGATATGATAAAAACACTAGTAAATTTACATAAAGATAATTTGTTTAAAAATGTCAAATATGATAGATTTGGTTCTCCACTTAGGTTAGTTCTAAAAGATAATTGTTTTAATCATAATGGTAATTATTTTTTTATCAACAGATTAAGGGTCTGTCACAAAGTGGCCCAGCTAGCCAATTTATATTTACACTATTTTGAAAACAGTTTCACAGACAACTTAGAATTTTACTGTTTTCGTTATATTGATGATATAATCATTTTTGGCAAGCAAGACAACTTAAAACCTAATATTAATTTTTATCCACAATATCTTAATTTAATACAGACAAATAGTAACAGTTATGAAGCAAATTTTCTTGATATAGAAATTAAATTAAAAGATAATAAAATAGTTACTAATATTTATGATAAACGAGAAGACTTTAATTTCAATATTATAAAAGTACCACGTTGGGAGAGTAATGTGCTTGTATCTATATTCAGAAATATTGCTCTTAATTACAAACTACGCAATAAATTTCTAGTTTCTTATAAATCAGAAAAAATAAAAAAAAACTATAAACATTTTACTAAGTACTGTTTAATTCAAAACTACACAATTTTATTAATAGATATTTAGATAAAGAAATTCTAAATAGTAAGGATTAAATTTCCATAGTTTTAACAGGTTAATATTATAGATTTGTTATTCTTCCTAGATAGTTTTAAATACCCCTGATATCTAGTTTTAGATAAAATTAACTTTTTTAAAATTTATTATAACTTTTAAATCATATTAAGAGTCTCTAAGTTCTTGGTAGTATGTTTACAATTCTTATTTTATTATTTCTATTCTTTTCATACTTTTGCTAAGTGCTATTTTTCAGCCATTGCTTTATTTTGAAATTGTATTTGGGTCCAGAATCTGGCAATAACTTGTTTATTGTACTCAGATTTAGCGCGGGCTCTGCATTTCAGTATGCAATTTTTAGGTAAGTTACCTTTTTCTCATAATGGATTTAGAATTCCTATCCATTATTTCCGATTGGTATTTGCTAGGTATTATTAACAGAAAGGGGGAAGGTTGGCTTGCCAAAAAACATGTTCAACTCCACTTTTATACAGAGGAAATTTTTTTAAGAGACATTTTTTTTGTATATAAGCTGTCCTAAGTCAGCAATGTTGATAATACTGAAGCATCCATTCTTTTATATTTTGCTATGTTATTTCAATTTTTCATATCTCCTTTTAAATTCTGTTGTCTTGTTACCTAGCAATTGTTATTCTTTTAAGTATTAATCATGTTAATTCATCTCTCTCTCTTGTAGAGAAAATGTGATTATATATATATATATATATATATATGCATGTTTTTTTTTCAAGATTTATTAAGGCCGTCTTTAACGAATGGTCACTTTCACGATCAGTTAACCTGCTTAACAAATTAATTTGAACATCTAACACCTTTACAAATTTGACTTGCAGTCAACGTACCTCTCGACGACCTTTTGGCGGAATCGGTATTAAACATAATTCAGAGTCAGCATAAATGCTAATAGGGCATTTTTCGCCTAAATGAACCAGTTTACACGATCCCTACACACTCAATCGTGTAAAAGAGAAAAATATTTACAACCTTTACACTAAAAAGGTACGCTAATTGATGAAAGGTAAAAAAAAAAAAAAACTTATATTGACGAAAAACAGGTTTCATTATCAGAAACCTTCAAAGAAACCGACTTATGCAGATGAGATATTTATATACACATTACACAAAATAATCTATGAATTTATTTGTACAATTTCATAATTATAAGTGGTTATACTTGTGTTATTGTGATTTAATTTACAAACAATCTGATTTTCTATACTTATGAGTAATTTTACAATTTAAAATTATTACATGCACCCTATATGAATATACTTTAAATATTTAATTGAATCCATTTCATTAAATAAATTAAGTGTTTCATTGATATCAGTAATTGAAATAAGTAGATTACTTGAAAAACCTATAAGGATTAAAATTTTTTCTATTCGAATAATTTAAAAAAAAACTTAAATGGGGTGGGGGGCAACACACACATTTCTTACCTTCAATTTTTCTATTCTTTTTTTATTTACTTTTAGCTTCATACTTATTACACATATTATAGTTATTACTGTTTAATTTCCCATTTCGCATTTTGAAAATCTGAGCCCTTTTTCTCCCCAATTTCTTTCTTTACATAATCTAGATTAAGAATCGAAAAATCAGAATTGAAAGAAAATGACTAAATAAAAAATTAAATTATGATCATTTTTAGAGTATCGAATGCTCTGAAAATTGCACAACTCACTAGAGTAAGGCTCGTCAACCTTTTAGCTGTGGCGTGCCAAGCCAATCTACCAATATGATTCAGCGTTCCAAGCATCAGATAATTATGGAAAATTCGATATCCGCAACATTGCACGCAAAGTTGGAGAACAGAGGTCAATAACATTGATTTACAGTTTTAAAATATATTAAATTGGCATCGTTTATATATTGGGTGGCCGTGTTAGACTAGTGGTCAAGGTTACGGACTCGTGGCAGGCATGTTATGAGTTCGAGCGTAGTAACGCTGAAGACCACCCGTGCAGGGGAAAGATGCACGTTAAATCTGTCGAGAGCTCAGACGTCCTCCAGTAAGTGTTGCGTGGTAGTTAGTAGCTCAGTTGTCGCCCTCGTCACTTGACCATGTTTCAAATTACGAGCTCCGTCGCCAAAAGTCTTTGTGCAGTTGAACAGTGCGATGGGGTAATATTCACTCACAGACGCATTGCTTAAATATGTTCCTTAATACAAAAATAGTCATTATAAAATATAACCATTTCTTCAAAAAAGTTTTAAAAATTTAAATTCTACATCTATTATGTATTTTAAACATATTTGTTCAAATAAGAAATAGACAACTGAAAATATAAATTTTTCCCTGCATTAGTTAAATAAAAAGATTTAAAAAAAAAAACTTTAACGGGCATACTGCTATTACTGCTCTACTTTCATGTACCAAAATTAGGGGTTTTATTTGTTACTTTATATTTGAAATGAATCTGAGCATTCAGTTTGCTACACATTTCAATTCCGGAATCAAAACATTTTTCATATGAGGAAAGATTATTTATTAAGATATGTTGAACTAAAATCGGAAAGAAGTGTACATGCTATTTTCTTTCTTTAAACAATCAATTCTTTCCAACAGGGGCATTCAATAATTCTAAAATAGCTATAAATTTTGCTTTAGTGTTATCATTAATATTTTTTCATAATTTCGTAAATAACCCAAATTATGAAGATGTTTGTAAAATATGTACTGTCACAAATTTATTAACTTCCATCCACGCAAAAATTTTCAAAAGTGTGGTACAGAGTTCTAAGAATTATATCGCGGGCCACAGGTGGCACATGTGCCGTAGGTAGCCTAACTCTTATCTACAGATTGAAAAAGATCAGGTTGACGTGGTGTGGCTCAGAAGGTAGTTTGTCAATTTTCTTGTCATTTCACTCTCTATTTAAAATTTTATATATATCTGTCACCAATAATTGTTATGAATAAATTCAGATTATCACATTAAGCAGCCATCAATCACTAAGCAAATTCGGACGAAAACAGCAGTTATTTTTTAAAAGAGAAACGGAATGGGTTATAGGAACCTATAAATAGGTAACGAAATTATTTTGGAGGTAATATATGTGTAGTTAAAGCAGTTTTTCTCAGAATTTATATTAATATATAAATATATAAATAAATATACACCATGCTCCATTTAAAGTCCTTATAGATAAATAGAAGGGCCGTGGGTAGCCTAGTGGTTAGAGCATCGGACTCCAGACCAGCGGGCCTGGGTTCCACTAAATACCACCGAGTATAGACGGAGTACGTGCTCGTTATATCAGTGGGTCCGAAAGTCTTGTGGGTGGTCGCAGCAAAAACCACGAGTGCAGGGGGCTGGAGAATATTTCCTTCCCATTCAGTTCCATGCCAAAATTGTGGAGGTGGAGATAGGTGGTGGCGCCATCTATCGTTAAGAAGTCCAACCTGTGTGTCTCATAGGCAATGTCAACTTTCATTTCTTCCCTGCGGGAAGGACACAACAACAACATAGATAAATAGAGCAATTGATAAGCATATCATTGATTTAAAAAGCTCGCTCGAATTGAGATAAGAAGTGATATATATGTGTGTGAATGATCAAAATATTCAAGAAAAAATAATTTTAAGTCAACACACTATACACAGTTTTAATTATCATACAAATTTAAACTCAGCGTTGCAATATTATACAACTTCATATAAGTCTAGCAGAGTATAGAGATATATTTTAAATGGAAGTGCATAACCATTTATATTACAAAGCTAACTTATCTGAAATTCGCGCTAAGTTATATTCGAGTCTGTCTGAGAATATCGGAGGAGTAAATGCCTGATGTGAAAATTCGATTGAATGAACCGCACCGTCAGACAGTATTCTACACTATCTGTCCAAAAGTATTCGGACACCTCTTAAAAAAGTGGTTCTGGCGAGTGACGCAATTTGATACGTAATTGAAAACTATAAAAGTGTTGGTAGTGGTTTGTCAGATTGTATTTCTGCATTTGTGAGGCAATGAGTAAATCAAAATTGCTTAGTGAGTTTGATCGTGGTAGTATAATGAGATGCCACCTTTTTGGGAAATCATTTCGTAAGATTGCGTACATTCTACAGAAGCCGAAATCTACTGTGAGTGATGTAATTGTGAAGTGGAAACATCGATGCAGAGTGAAATGGCAGAAAAATGAACTGGTAGGCCGAAAACACTTGGTGAACGCAGCCGCAGTACTCTGAAAAGAATAATGTAACAAAATCGCAAGTCGTCGGTGGTGGAAATTTCTCAGGAGTTCCAAAGTTTATCAGGAATTAGTGTTAGCAGCTGGACTGTCTGTCGAGAGTTAAAAAACTTTGGATTCCATGGTCGTGAAGCCGCTCACAAGCCAAACATCATTCCACAGAATGCGAAGCATCGATTGCAATGGTGTATAGCTCACCGTCATTGGACTGTGGACATGTGGAAAACTGTTCTTTGGAGTGATGAATATTGCTTTAAGTCTGGCAGTCGGATGGAAGGGTCTGGATTTGGTGGATGCCCGGCGAACATTACTTTAGTGGCTGCATTGTGCCGACTGTTAAGTTTGGTGGTGGAAGCATAATGGAGTGGGGGTGTTTCTCGTGGTTTGGCCTGGGTCCGTTAGTTCCTTTGATTGGAAACATGAACTTGGAGATGTATGTGGGCATTCTGATCAATGCTGCACTCCGAACTCTATGGCAATATTTCAGGAATGGCCCATTTCTCTTCCAGGAGGATAACTGCTCCATTCACACATCGAGGCTTGCACAGACGTGGTTTGACGAAATGGGTGTTCAAAAACTGGACTGGCTTTCTCAGAGCCCCGATTTAAATCCCATAGAACACCTTTGGGACGAATTAGAGTACAGATAACGTAGCCAGCAAAATCGACCATCCTCACTGCAAACACTCACTTCAGCTTTGATGGATGCCTGGAAGGCAATTCCTATGGTCACTTATCAAAAATTGGTCGAAAGTCTTCTCAAACGTGTGCAGGCTGTCATCCATACAAAAAGGGAACCAACATCATATTAATATGTGCCTCAAGCTGCTCTAAATCCATACCACAGGGTATCTGTAAACGTTTGGCCAGATAGTGTATCATAGCTACATGCATTCTTCTACGTAGCTACATACATTCTTCTATCATAGTTTAGAGCTATAAAAAAGTATTTTCCTTTGGACAGGGCGAAAAAATTCCAACATTTGAACTTTCATCCTTTTTTAATCCCACGTTAGACGAGAAGTCATGCTTCTGTAATTGTGGGAGGCAGTGACCGGTTGTAGTATAAAGGCCTGATTTCAGTGTACAATCACAAGCCTTGTACAGACTTTTGTAGCTTAACACGAAACGAATTATATCGGGAACATAAACGCTATAGCATTCAAAGCTAACACAATTCAGTTTCTTTTTAATTTATCACAAAAAAATCTTTATTTCTATTTTCTTAATATTATTATTATTATTTTCAAAAAAAGTATTCAAAACTGGAATGAATTGGATCTTGTCTAAAAATTCGTTTTCTTCCAGGAGGTAAGTGCGGTAAACATTAAAGAAGTTCTCGTTTAAAAGCTCGTTTGTTGCAAACCACATCAAAAATACTGTCACGGAGATAGAAATAAATACATGGTTGTTAGATTTAACATGTATTAATTAGAACAGAGAGAATTCCTTTCAACTGAAGGTATTCCGCTTATATAACTCTAGAATAAAATTCGAGAAATAACTAGGTATGCGTGCTCTCGCGTTGGCGCCCGCTGCATCTAATTTACATACACTAAAGAAATTTCGATAATCAGCCAGATTAAAGAGAAATAATAAACAATACTTTAAAATTAAACCTCCGGTCTTTGAATAAAAACGCATTGGCTCGGATTCGAACTAGCAATCGACGGAACTTCAGTCCAGGCCTCGAACGACCAAACAAGAGCGAATGATTGCACTTCTCATTTATACTGCAATGCTATCATCAGGATATGTGTCACAGATATGTCTCATCCTACTCTGTCAACTTCGGTTCAAATGAAGAATTTCTTTCATTATAACGGCATGAGTTGGGTTTTTTTCATTACAAAATCTGCTTTTAACGGCAGTTTTTTTATTTTAATTTTTATCATTATTTTTCAATGTTGCTTACATAATTCTAGATATTCTTCTACACAAAACTTATCATTACGTTTAAATTTTAATGAACAATCTATGTCAGGATCATGAGGAAGAAAATGTTCTTTCATATTTGCAAAAAAATTCAAGCCATAGCGAATTGGATCAGCTGTTATTAACTGAACTTCAATTTAGTCTTTATCGACTTCATTATTGGAATATAAAAACTGTCATAAACTCAATCCAAGTGTTCACATTAAAAGGGCACGAATCCTTAAGTTTTGTAGAATTCGTGTAAGAACGAAAAAAATGTGTGTAAAAATATTCTTTAAATTCATGTACCGTGTTATTTCAAAATTATGTAAAAAAGACTGTGTAAAAAAAAGAAATTTGTGTAATTTAATTTTAATAGACTTATAGCTTTAAGTATATATGAAGCGAATGCTTAGGTCAGTTCTCTGTCTGAAATAAAAATAAAATACTTCTTATAGGACTCGAAAAGTAGAAATTTTTTCAAATTGCTCTAATAGAGGAATTTGTATTAAATTTAGTTGATAATCGGCATAAAAACCAATTGTACATTTGCCAACTTACCAACCCAGTTACCAGGATTTCTACCCACTAGATTGCGTAAGAAAAAGGTTTACAAACTTTTACACTAAAAAAACAAACAAATTAATTAAGATAAACGAAAACTCTTATTTTCATACTAGCTGCAAGTACCCGGTTTTGCCCGGGTTTAAAATGAGGTTTTCTGTAGAAGCGTACAAAACTGTTCTTTTGCATGCAATAAAAGGGTACATTTATCTTAAATTAATGTGATAGACAACATTTTTGGCAGTACCATTTGGAGTGTGTATAAAAAGATTTTTCTCTTTGCCCACTCTGGAGCAGGCCACATACAACTACCCATGAGAAAAGCATGGTGTCTGCAAGTCTATACCAGCAATCCCAAGAGAGTGGCCCTGAGACTTATTGATTGCCACGGCAAAAAACAGTTTCAAAGGGAACTGCATTCTCTTGAATTGTATGGTGTTGTCTGAGAGAATGATAGGTATTCTTGGAATGAATACATCCTTAACCTTAGCACATCCTGTGAGTAATAGGGCTTGAATGACATGTTGTATCAGCTTTTTCACAATTAATCTTGTGGCATTGCACAACCAGGGTGCATAATTTCGGATCATCATTATTGGAGCACCAACTTTCAGAATTAAGTTGTGGGCTGGCAAATCAGGAGTCTGGATGGAATTCAAGTACTCAATGGGATATTGTACTGCTCCATCATCATTAAGGATGCAGTCTATGGACTTGTAGGCCTATTCTTGCCCTGGAAGCTGCTTCTGAATGGTGACATTGAGCTTCTCAACCACATAATTTCTACTTGCCAGAATTGCTCTGTGAGAAAGAAAATTCTCATCCTTGAAGTTTTGCTGAATGTTTGGATACACCTTGGACAGAAGTTCGCCAGGAGAGTTGACAATTTGACCACATGTCATAATGATGAGGACTTTTGAAGGATCTTCAGAAACTTTACCATCTCTAATCTGGAGAAACTTGTTTGCAAATTGTCCTGTAGACAAATCACCTTGAATGTGTGACCGCATGTTTATAGTTAGACTGAATTTATTGACATGTGCCATAGATAAGAATTTTTCAAACAGACATTCATCTGATGTGCTTGTGTGCCACGTGTGACAATGGGAAGTGGTTGTTGAAAATCCCTAGCAAGCACAGCAGCTGCTCCACCCATTATTGCACAGCTGCCTCGCAAATTCTGTAATATCTTGTCAAGATCATGGAAACCATTTCTGTGACTCATGGTAGCCTCATTCCAGACAATTATCTTGCAGGTTTTGAGAACATGTCCCAATCCTGTGCCTTTGGAATTATTGCAAGTGGCACTGTCTGATCTGGCCAAGTCCAGTGGCAAGTTGAAGGCCAAATTTACTGTTCGACCACCAGCAAGCAGACGTGCTGCTATGCCAGAGGAGGCAACAGCCACAGCCATGTCTTTCTCTTTCCTCACAAAGGCTGGAGGAGACCAAAGTAAGGTTGGGATGGAATGAAATCTGCTTAAGAACCTTTCCCATGTAGGATGACTACTGGAGATGCCCATCCTACAAACATGGGTCTGGAGGGAGGAGGGGGCCTACCACCCCCTTTCCCACCCTACACATGTATGACCATCACATTTAATTACATCCTCATCATCTCATCATCACCACAAAAACATTCAAAATCAATCTCAATGACTAACTTGCATGATTTCCTTTTTTTCCTTTTTTGTTCATTATTACATGGCTCAGAACAGGCACATGGACCACTACTTTTGGCTGGAGGAGGCCAGAGTGAGGCTGGGATGAAATGAAACCTAATTAAGAACCTTCCACATGGAAGTTTGTGTACGTGTACCAAATTTCACGTTATTGAGTTGTCTGGATCTTGAGTTATAAGGGAACAGACAAACAACAAATGCATCTTAAATGTATTTAGATACAGTCGGTTTCATTGTCAGATACCTACAGACCAATCAGTGTACACGGACCGTAATCATTGCTATTTTAATCAAAATAATATCTTTAATTTTAAAAAATATTTTTCCATATGAATTCAGGTGGAAAATAGGAAATTAAGATGTTTTAAAACATAGAAAACATAATTGTAAGGATTACAATCAAGTATCCACCGTTGGACAAAATAAGTCATCATCAGTAAGTACGTTTGAAATTTACAGATATAATACGTTATATCGTAAGGCTGGATGTTTGACAACACCATAAAATTCAGTTATTAGCATACAGCATTAATGTTTCTTTCGAAAATATCGAGGTTTATCAATAACTATGATTTGTGTAAGTAATTTCCTCTTAAATTTGAAGAAATTGAGAACTTAGGAGCCGATAACTTGTAGAAGGATATGGTGAGGCTGCTTTGTGTGAGCGAAATTGTAGTGATTTGTTTCAAATGCTTAAGAACACTGATTTTGATGTCGAATGCATCAAACGTAGGGCAAGTTTATTGAAGATAGATTTAACAGGAGGAAACACTCTTGCAATCGCAATAGGAGTGATTCAACAAGTAGTTTCAGATCGCTTAAAATTGCGGACAAACCTCCTCAGACCCGAGACAAAAATAGAAGCTTGACATTTTGTAACACGCACTTAATTAGTTGCTTTGATCACTGATGTAAAAAAGTGCAATTTTTTTTAATTTATAGAATTTGGGGGGGGGGGATATATCACACTTGATACATTAGGAACAAGGCACTAAAATCAGAATTTTTTTCAGTATTAAACAAGATTGTAGAAAATAATTTAATCTTATTTTTAAATCACACAATACATATGGCCGCGGTAGCCGAGTGGTCTAGGCATCGGAACGTGGCTAGCATGTCATGAGTTCGATCCCAGTACCACTAAAGACCCGTCCTGTAGGGGAACGATGCACGTAATATCTGTCGAGAGCTCAAACGTCCTCCCGTTGGTGTGGTAGTTAGGAGAGGGGGTGCCAGCTCAGGTGTCGTCCACGTTTCTTGACCATGGTTCAAAATTACGCGGACTGTCCCAAAATCCCTCGTGTAGCTGAAGAGTGGGACGTTATTATTCACACAATTCGTAAATTCAACATTTAGCTACATATTTAGTATCATTATAACAACATTTTAGTTTTCGTAAAATGCTTTGAAACCATTTCTAGTAGTTGTAAAGGGTAGAAATCCTTGCCGTCTGTATATTGTTCAGTTGTAAAGGCAGAGAACTTCTCATTCCTCAAACAGAACTCAAATCAGAATCGCGATTTATCAGCTTTAAAATTTCATCTGGTGTCAAATATTCTATTAAAAAATACTTATTAAATAAAAACATTTTCAGAAAAAAAATGGTAAAAATGAAAAGCAAACACCTTAATTAAAGATTAAAATCCCCAAAAATACTTCTATCAATCTTCAAATTGCCGCCTATCCGGTCGAGTGTTGAATGATGCTGACTGCGGTCCGTAGGCACTGAATTCGTATCCCGGAGAAGGCCTGGATGTTTGAGTCGTGATCCCCTTTTCTCCTTCTGTTGTTTGAGTTATAAGGCCACCTGTATTGCATTGTGTGGTTAACTGGGTTTCAAAATGTTCTCATTAAAAAAAATCTTCAAATGCCCTCTTCCGAATACAACTAAAGATTAAAACTAGATTGACTTAAAAAGTATGTTCATAAGTGAGATTGGGTCCCATTGTATCACAAGTGATATAATCAAATTTCACAAGTCATTATGCTTTAATATTTCACAAAAAATGTCTTCCTTTTTTTGCTGTTAACTATTATAGAGTACATATACATAGAAAAAGTATATTTTAAAAATAGTTTAATATCTGTGTATATACAAAGAAAAAAATGCTCACTTCGATGACGTGCACACATCTTGTTTTGATTCAGAGATGCTACTAGAAATCTCTATCATGGAGACAAGGTAGTCCATGTATTTAACTAAAAGGAGAGAATTAATATGAGGTATTTCGCATTGTGTGTGTTTATTTCACATGTGATGCACCAGTTCAGTTTGTTATGATCAATCGGAGAAACAGTTTTATATTATTAAAATAATTTTATTATATCATTCTGATTATGTTTTAATATTTACAAAAAAAAAATAGCCACTTGATACGTAACACATCTTTTTTGATTCAGAGATGCTACTAGAAATCGTATATGGACAGAGTGCAAAAAAAAAAAAAGTAAAATGTCTTAACTAAAGAGAGAATTATATGAGGTATTTCGCTTGTGTTGTTTATTTCACATGTGATGCAACCGGTCTCAAATTGTTTTTCCTGTTCAGCCTCATAACAAATTATGAAACTTTGTACACGTGTGATACAAGGTGCAGAGGAGATTAAGATCAGGAAATTAAGTTCCATAAGAATTGCAGGCTGATTCCACATGTGAAACACTGGTTCCCGGGTTTAAAGGAAAATGTTTTTGCATCACTTTGCAACTTTTATGACAAATTAATCCAGCACAAGCCACATAAGAAGAAATCTGGGAACTACGTGGCCTTGCTTGAACGGCTGAATATTTATGAAAATAACTCATTTGTGCATTTGGTGGTATCAACTTCTATGAGGTCTAAGAGTTTCTCATTAAATAATCGATTAGCCTTTACTGAGGCTCTATACAGAATACAATTAATTAGATGCAGCCAGCACTTAAGGAAAATGCGAACAATGCTACTAATAACTCGACAAGAATTTTCTCCTACTTGATAAATATCGTCCAAAAGATGAGGTTGTAGTTATTTTTCAAATGTGATGAAGTATTTTACAGTATTGCTACTAAAAATACGAAAAGTAAAATGTAACTATAAAATTAAAATGAATAAATATCCTGATTAAATTAAGTTGTTGGAAATGGAGAGCATTTTTGTGAATTTTTTTTATTCGACATCGAAGTTCATTTCGCAAAATGCTTGGTAATTGCAGTAGAATATAAGATTAGGCACCAATGTGACAAGTAACATATCGTTATAACTTTGAAAGTTGTTGCGATATCTTAACACTGCTACATTAATGTAGGCTTCTGTATGACACTGATGGTATGTATGATAGAATGTTTTGATTTTATACGGAAAGGAGAAATATATAGATTAGTTTTTTTCTTTGTTATATCAAAATGAAAGTAAGTTCTGTCACATTTTCAGTCTCTAAGTAATTTGAATCAAATTTATTCATCGAACAAAACACTTACGCTGAATTTTTAACAATTCTGTTTTAAAAATAAACCATGGAATTTTGCCGGTTATTTCTAAGCCAATTTGCTTGATGGACAATACAAGCAACCTTTGTTTTGCTTACTTCAGATTTCAAAAATGTGATACATAATATATTAAATAGCTTCTAATTGATTAACTCTTATTTCTTCATTTTATTTCCACCCGACGATAGATGACTTTAAAATTCTTAAGATCAAGATTACATTTTTCTTGCTTTACAACGAATCCTTAGTTAGATGAGAATTCCCTTGAACGGATCGACTACAGCGAGTTGTAGAACATATTTAATCAGCTACTACAATCTTAACCCTATTTTGGATGTTGCAAAACGTAACACCTACTACTTAGACAAATGTTAACGAATAGACATTCACTTAAATTTCTGCTTTCTTAATCTGGCGGTTCTAGGAAGTGAAACCTCTTAAGAAAACCAAACTGTTTACAAATGAATTTGACTACTAAAAATCTCAATGTACTTATTTGTAAATTTTTAAATTTTGAAGTGGTCATCCATTCAGACAAATATCACCATGACTTTCAGTGCTTTGTAAAGGTTTGAAAAGCTTACCGTGAAAAGAAAAGTATCATCCTTTTTACAAAAAAGAATGACTTTAATTGGACTATTTCAAATATATCTCTAATTAATAAAATAATCAGAATTATTTAAATTGCAATTTAAAAACTATTCAGTATTTATAGACTTCTCTTTTTTTATTATGTTTAGATTTCATTTGTAAACATTTTGCAGATTTTCATTTTTAAACAATTTCACTTGTAAACATTTTTCAAGCCAACAATTAATAAATAGTACTCAACTTAAGATACTAGTTTCTTTAAAAATCTTCATAAGTACATACGTTGAAATAACCATTTACAGAATTATCATCAATCTGATAAAGCAATGAAAATAGAAATAAAAAAAATACTGTAGAGCCAAAAGTAAGACAACTTCAAGATTTCTGTAGTAAACTTTAAATTTTACGAACCAAGATTGTTGAGCTTAAGGCCAGCCAGTCAAAGTTTCCTTGTAATTTGCCTAAATTTCTGGGTATGCTAGGAAACGGAATTAGATTAAGAATAATCTATGAATAATATTAATAATTATAATCAGAAAATTTTAAAACAAAAGTAGTAAATTTAATAAATTTAAGAGAGTTTCTGATTTTGAACATCAAATAAAATTTAAATTTACGAACCTAACCAATACAAAACAATAAATATACAAATGACATAACTTCGAGGAATAATTCTGTAAAAATTACCACACATATTTTGAAACTTTTAAGGAAATTATTATCATCAAATTAAGTGCTACAAAAATAGCTATAATAATAACTTCACACAAACACAACCGCTTGAAATTGTAATATTACATGTTTAAATGTGTTTTTCCGTTTTGAATCGTTTTATAGATTTCTGCATATAATTTTGGTTTAGCATGTGATTGATCTTTCTTTATGATATTAGATAATCACATACAATAAATCTCCTCCGTAGTAAACTTGAAGATAGTTTCTATTGTAAGATTAAAATCAAAATGGATTTTTATATCACGGAGTTAGTAGATTCTTGCTGAACATTGCAAACACTCCAACTTAGCTGTTTTAACTAGCCCCATCGCCGCTCTTTTTTTCTTCTGCCTAACGGATCGAAAAATGTCATTTTTTACAATTATTTTCAAATTTATATATATACATATCTTTTTAAACATAAAAGCATCATTCGCATCAGGAATTTAGTAAATATTAATGTAAAAAATATATTTAAATAAATGAGTAATTTACGTGACAGTTCTGTATGACAGTTATTGAAATCACTTCATTGGAATCACTCCTCAATAAATATAAATATAAATCTAAAATACCCGGTCTTATCTTGAACTACAAACATTATTTAAATTATTGCATTTATTTAAATGATTACAGAATTATTAAGCAAAATTTAATGTGTATGATAAATTCGAAAACACGGTACTGAATGTAACCCAATATTGCAATCTAGACAGTAGAATCTGGTTCTCGTCTTACGTTCCCTGTCAGTCTCTCAGCAGCAAATAATATACTTCTTTGTTGGGGGAATGCAGTGAACAAAAAGTTTTTAGGATAAGAGTGAAGGGGAGTACTCTGCAGAAAGAAGTCCTGTTTTTGCCTAAAATTCCTCCGAGTGGTGCATTCTAATCATTGGAAACCATAAAAAGCATATGTGAAGTAATTCGGGTGAGACTGATTGAGCGGTGAAAATTTTCACAAAGCCCCAGCTACACTCGAGATGAGCCACGATGATAAGTTTTGCCTGACAAGCTCAACTAGGGAAAAGAAGGGACGGAATTAATTACTGTTAGAAAAGAGCTGGATTTTGTTTCTTCCACACAAATAGTTAAAAAAATAGTTTTTCTATTTAGCATTATATAAAAAAATATATATTTATTTTAAGTGAACATCACAGAGTATTTCCACCTTTTATTACAGAAATGCCTTAAAACACAGTGGTTATTAAACTTTCAAATGCCACGGCTTTCTTCTATATATCAGCTTGCGATGGCAGAACCCTAAGATTTTGAGCACCACTCCCGACTTTCCAATATATGTCTGAGGGATTTAAAGTTTCGTTAATATTCATAACTATAACTTGAAACAATTTTTTTTCTTTAAAAAGAACAGCAAATATTATTTTTAAAATATTACGAAGTACTAATTTCAAATAACTATGGACTTACCTCTACTAATTAAAATGTGAGCAAATGTACAAAAACTATTATAAATGGAATATTTCACTCAAGAGAGATAGGGCCGTTTAGAAGAAAGGCTAGAGCTGGCGCTCAGGAGCAGTCGATTAATAAACAAGCACTATATTTCTACTTTTTTGAAATTATTACGTTGTATGTAGTTTCAAACTATAAAAACACTGAATCAATATTTTTGATCGGAATCATATTGTAATAGAGTATTTTTACATTGACGCAATTTAGCGATCTATTTATGAGAGGACTGCACATCTTTCTTTTTTTCATGAATCCTTCCAAACTGCAAAAAAGAAAGAAATCTTATCATTTAATGAGAGACTTTCGCTTACCTCTTAGGAACGCCGTGAGGATCAATGAACATTATTTCAAGAACCGCTCTCTTAGTACCTTTCAATTCGTTTATGAAATGAATATATATGAGAATATGTGCGAAATTATATTGAAACATAATTCTATATTTCAATAGTTTTTTTCTCAAATGTGTGAAAGTTTCTTTTACATATTACAACAAAAAACTCAAAAAAGTAAAATATATTTTGAAAATAAAAATTACTTATCATCCTGATCAAATTACTTTGTTATAAATGGAGAGCTTTTCTGTGAAGTTTTTTTCGACACCGAAGGAGAGTTCGCGTAAAACTCTTGGTAGTTGCAGTATATATATAAAAATGAGCACCAATATGACCCAAAGCATATCGTTATAATTTCGAAAGTTAGCGTGAGATGTTATTAACACTTTTGCAGTACTACTGCTTCCGCATAACTCTGAAACTTCAAGATGGGGCAAACATTTCGTTACGGCCTGAAACTTTTTTTAGTGCGCTCAAGATCAAAAGCAAAATTGAACAGCTTCTAGGTAAACCTGCCCATCAATTGAAATCTACAAAGAACGTTTATTCATTGCATTTTTTTAAATAAAGAATCAAGTCCTATCTTTTAAAAAGTTATCTTTTTAGTTTATGTTCCATATTAGCAAATAATATTGTCATGAAGATTGAAATATACACACGGTTAGATTTAACATGTATTTATTAGAACAGAGAGAATTCCCTTAAACTGAAGGGGGATTCCTCTTTTATAATGCTAGAAGAACATTCGAGAAAGAACTGGTATTGCGCGCTCCCGCCCGCTGCATCTAATTTACATACACTAAAGAAAGTTCAAGAATCAGCTAAATTCCAGAGAAATAATAAAAAATTCTTTAAAATTAAATCTCCAGTATTTGGATGAAAACGCACTGGCTTGGATTCGCACCAGAGTTCGACGGATCTTTTGTCCAGTGCACTAACGACCGAGCTACAGTGAATGACTGCACTTCTCCTTTGTACGACATTGCTACCCTCAATAAAATGACAACGTACCGATGTCATTCAGGTTTTTATTCTGGAACGGGTCACCGGTCCTTCGTAATCGCCACTTATATTCCTTTTTCTTTCCGGAAGGACTCTATCCTGGCTTTGACTGCCTTCTGTTAGAATCTGCTTAGTCGGATCATGGTATGGTTTCATGCGCAATACAAGGACAACGTCTTTCGCTTTCCTTCTTCGGGAGACAGGACCAAAATCTTGCACCTCATAGGTCACGTCTGATAATCAGCGTAACGCCTAATATTGTCCAAAATATCTTCTTAGGAGTTTTTCTGAAAGACCGACTTTACGTACTGGAGTATATACCCATACAAGATCTCCAGGAGCATAAGATACCATTCGATGTTTAGAGCCGTAACGTCTACTGTCTTTATCTTGAGCGTTCACAAGTTTCGCACTCGGACTAGCTGTCTTGATTCTTCAGCTCTAGCAATTATTTTGCTGATGTAATCGACATCCACATCTTTAAGATCGAATGGTAACACTGTGTCCAACGTCGTTAAACCTTCACGACCATGAAGTAGATAGAAAGGTGTAAATCCTGTTGTCTCTTGTTTAGCAGTATTAAAGGCAAATGTTACAAATGGTAAAATTTCGTCCCGATTTTTCTGTTCTGTGTCAACATACATAGACATCATATCTGCCAAAGTTTTGTTGAAGCTTACCGACAATCTATTCGTTTGAGGATGATACGCAGATGTCATACGATGATCGACATTACACAGGTCATCGGAGAGTGGAAACAAGTCTGGATTGGAAGACGGTTCCACGATCGGTGATAATTATTCGAGGAGCTCCATGTCTCAGAATAATTTCTTCCAACAAGAACTTTGCTACTTCTTCTGCTTCAGCGGTCGTTAAGGCCTTCGTGACAGCATATCTAATTAAGTAATCTGCGCGGACTACGATCCATTTTTTCCAAGAGTAGATTTTGGAAATCTCCCGAGAAGATCGATCCTAATGCGATAGAAAGTGCAATAGCTTAGGGATAGGAATTAAGCGTCCAGGGGGTCGTTGAGGGACGGAATTTCTCCTTTGGCACTCCCGACAGTGCATGATATATCGAACAACATTTCGGTACATCCCCGGCCAGTAAAGTCTCTTGCGAATTTTCTCGTAAGCTTTCACGAAGCCAAGATGTCCTGTGGTGGGTTCGTTATGAAAATGTCTAAGTATGTCGGCTCGTAGATCTTTGGGAATGACTGGTAGCCACATTTTCCTATCCGGATCACAATTTTCTTTTACAGAGGATACCGTTAACTAACTCAAATGGTTTATTTTCTATGGGGGAACAGTTGTTCGAAGGGTTCATTCTGGTGAAGTCAGGGTCTTTTTTCTATTCGATTGCAAGATTCATGCTAGTAGCGACAGCTAGAAATTTGTCTGCTGTCTCAGTTTCTTCTTCCACAGGATTTCTTGAAAGAGTTCCAGCATCCCTATGATTAATACCAGTTTTATATTTTACTGAAAAATCCTACTCTCGAAAACGAACGGCCCATCTTGCCAATCTTCCAGAAGGATCCTTCAAACCCCTGAGCCAGCAGAATGTATGATGATCAGTCATGATGGTAAAATGTGTTCCGAATAGGTATGGTCGAAATTTGTTGATAGCCCATACGTTGGCAAGGCATTCCCGTTATGTCGTGGAGTAATTTTTTTCGGATTTGGTTAAAGTTCTGGAAGCATATGCTAGAACTTTTTCGATTTTATTCTGGATTTGCACTAGAACTGCCCCAATACCATATCTACTAACATATGTATGAATTTCTGTTGGAGCATTTTCGTCGTTCATTCCCAATACTGGCTCAGAGGTAAGGGCTCTCTTCAGACTCTCAAATGATTCTATTTCTTCGGAACCCCAATGAAACATTGCATCACATTTTAACAGAAACTGCAAGGGCTCAGCTAGATAACAAAAACCTTTAATAAATCATTGGAACTATGAGCAAAGTCCAAGAAAGTTTTGTATATCGTGGACGGAAAACTGCTTAAGGCTATCCCTTTGTCGGGATCGGGAAGGACACCATTACTAAATACAAGATGACCCAGTACTTTAATTTCTCGGGCTGCAAAAAGAAACTTATTTGGGTTAAATTCCTGAAGGCATTTCAAACCGCGCTCTAGACGGATAAGATGATATTCAAATGTTTCTGAGAACACTATTATGTCATCTAGGTAACAAAGACACGTCGACCATTTAAAATGAAGTAGAAAATTTCCCATCATTTTCTCAAAAGTCACCGGCGCATTACAAAGTCCGAACGGTTTCAATTTAAATTCATATAATCCTTCGGGGGTAATAAATTTATCCGATTTTCACGATCCAGTTCGTCTACTCTATCTACCAGTAACCAGAGCGGAGATCCATGGAAGGAAAAAACGTGGCGCCCTTCAGACAGTCTAGCGTATCTTCAATACGCGGAAGAGGATAAACATCCTTTTTCGTGACCTTATTGAGTTAGCGATAATCTACGCAAAAACGCAAGCTTCCATCTTTTTTTCCCCTTACGAGCACAACGGGTGACGACCAAGGACTTTCGGAGGATTTTATTATACATTTCTCAAGCATTTTCTGCACTTCAGTACGAATGATACGTCTTTCCGTCGGCGAGACTCGGTAGGCCAATTGGTTGATTGGAGCATGGTTACCAGTGTGGAACCTGTGCTTCACATTTGTACCTGGGGTTGCTGACTTGTCAGTCTTCGTGAAAATTCCAGAAAATGTTCGGAGCAGTTCAGCTAGTTGGCTCTTTTGCTCATCTTTTAACCCAGGAGACATCATCAGGGAACAGTCCGTCAGGGGATTCTCTTGTCGCTTGTTTCCATCGGACATCTCGTGTTTCACACTGGGGACATACGACGTGTCAGATATCACACATAAATGCCCTTCATCTAGGGGCTCAGCTAGGCCTATGTACATTTCTTTAGGGAAGATTTGATTTCCAGACTGGAGGTTAGTAATCCAAGTTTCACTTTATCCATTATGATACGAGGGTATCACGGATTGTACAGCAATATTCCTTTGGATTAGCAAGTGTTTATTACCGTCTATGACCACATTTATGATTTTACGGGGTTGGTCTCCCAATACTGCAATTTTAGTTAAGGAGCGAGGCTTAAGTGTGTAGTCCTTTGTGGCATACAACTTCCAGGTATCCTATGTTGCGTGATCTTCGGAAATGTCTTCCAGAAATAGTTCACTCTGTCAATTACGGCTTGGGATGCTGCTAAAAAGTCCCATCCAAGGATTATGTCATGACTACAATGCGGCAAAACAATAAATTCAAAAGTCAGCTGTTGGCCGTTTATACGGACACGCAAAATGCATTTTCCTATTGGAAATACAAGACTTCCATCAGTGAATTTCAGCAGAATGCTTTTTGCTTCTGTGAACCGCACCTTCTTTAAGATTCGACGCGGTACTTATCGGAGATTACAGAGAATGAAGCTCCAGAATAAACTAGAGGACGAGCTTGCTTGTTATATATTATTACGTCTAGTTGGTTACCAGTCATCTTTGCGGCCAACGGAGGATTTTCATAACATGTGGCCTCACATCCTTGGGAGGACACCCCGTTTAGTTTTCCTCATTCTTACGGCTTGGTGATCGACTGGTCGACGATACGGCCAAGACGATTTGAAACGGCATGTTGGGATCGGTCTCTAGATGGACTAGGTGTAGAACGAGGAAGGAAGTTTGGTCTGTGAGCTCCTTCTTCAGCCTCAATCTAATCCAAGCTTCGTCGGCAATTTCAATAACTGTCAAAAATGGCTTTCCTCTCTCTGCAGTAGCGTACGACATGTCCAGGACGTCCAAAGTGGAAACAAACTGGTCTGTTGTAAGTTTTTCTCCAAAGATCAGTTTTTCTTGGCTGTGTTGGTAATATCTGCGCAGGAACTCTTGATTTCCTGGTTACAGCGGCATATGTTGGACGCCTGTATCTGCAGGGTTTACTGAAACTAATACCAGAGACTTTTAGACTTCGTCTTGTACCATTTCTTCAAGTAATTGGGTTTGAGGATAGGGATCAGAATAAAGAATCGGTTCGCGTGTTTGGTGGATCATTCGATGAACTTCCTCTTGTACAATTCTTCGAATAAGGGACACCAAATTGGCCGCGTCTTCCAAGGCTGCCACAAGTACAACGTTCGGAAGCCTCTCGAACCTTCGTCTAATCCTCTCTTCTGTTTCATATCCTTGAAAATAGTTACACCATTTAATGAAATCAGCTGTAGTGTTGATTTCCTTCGTAAGTAAGGCCTGACAAATGTCTTCCACAATACCTTTCATTATATTCGACACTTTTTCATGATCAGTCATTAAAGGATTAACTTCTTGGCACAGCGTTAAGACGCTTTGTATATATCACTACATACATTCACCCGAGGGCTGAGCTCTGAATTTCATGTATTTGTACAATTTTAAAATTTCAAGTGGTTGTCCATTGTAATGGTTCGAGTAGTGGTAGTCTGTAGGTTATTTTCTGATAGAAAAGGTGTCAGTGAGTGAGTGAATATTAACTTCGCACTGTTCAGCTGCACAAGGGCTTTTGGAGACGGACCTCGTACTTTTGAATTATGGTCAAATGACGATGATGACAAATGAGCTGACAATCACTTCTCTAAACTACCACACCTCACCACGGGAGGGCGTTTGAGCACTCGAAAGATTTAACGTTCATCGCACCCGTACATGGCGGGTACTGGGCTCAAATTCATGACATGCCAGCTACAAGTCTGTTACCTTGATCACTAGGCTACTACGGCCCCTTGATAGAAAAGGAAGTATTAAACAAAAATAGATTTATTAATTTCTCACACCTATTAAACACAATACAGTACGTAACATACATTTCCAAACTCTAAACAAAAACATTATAATTTTTAAAGCTATATGTTGCGAAGTTCCATTTGACACCTCACACACACATCGCTTGCTTTTCTTACTCTCTTTTTCTCAAAGTTGGCATTCAGCACTAACTGAATTAAACGCCCTCTCACAGATGTTAGCTATTTCTTCAGTCATTTAGTGGGATAATCCTTCAGTCCTTTGCATTATGCAGAGACATGGAAGTCAAGACTTTCTATGCATTGGAAATGTTTGAAATTTGTACAGTGAAAATAAAATGTTCATGTGTCCTTTACAAAAAAAAGACGGTAAATTTGAATGTTTTTATTTTATCTCTAATTTATAAAATATACAGAATTACTTAAATTCGAACTTAAAAATGATTGATAATGAGAAAAGGACTTAACTTTTTTACAAAGAGAAAATTTCATTATTCTCGTAAATACATTCAAAATAACAATTAAAAAGTAGTGATTAAATTAAGAAACTATATTCTTTAAAAATTTTCATAAGTACATACAAATAATAAATAACCATGTAAGAAATTGCAATAAATATGAAAAAGCATTGCAAAAGTAGAAAATGTAACAAGAGACTGTAGATTCAAAAATAAGAGAACCTCAAGGTTTCTGTTGTAAATTTTTAATTTTAGGAACTGAAATTGCTGAGCTTAAGAACAAGCAACACCCCCTTGTAATTTGCCTATATTTCTTGATTGCAACTAAAAGAAATTAGCTTAAGAATAATCTATTATTATTGCTAAGGTTAGTAACCATAATATTTTCAAACAAAAATAAAGAATGTAATAAAGCTAAGTTACTGATGTTTAATATCAAATAGAAAATAAATCTACATAATTAAACCAGAAAATATTAAATAAATGAATAAAATATTTTATTAAAGAAAAATTCTTTAAAAATGATGTCAAATTTTCAAACTTTTAAAGAAGTTAAAGTTATCAGATAAAGTGCTAGCAAAAATAGATATAATAGTAACTTCACACAAACACATCCATTTGTAATTGTAAAATTACACTTTAACGAAATGTGTTTTCCTTTTAGAATCAGTTTATAGATTTCAACTAATAATTTAGTTTGATGGACATTCCACCAAGTTTTACATGCAAAGTGAAAATTTTCACACATTCCGAGGTACTCTCGTGATGAACCAGGACGGTATATTTCGCCTGCACGAGCTCAGCTGGGAAAATGCTGTGAAAGGGTTCATTTCTGTAAGAAAAATATTGAATTTTGTTTCCTTCACTTAAGAGAAAATTAAATTATTAATTTTAAATAAACATCAGAATATTGCTTGTGTTAAAACAGAAATGCCTTAAGACTGTGGTTCTTAAAATTACAATCGCCGCGGTTACACTCTATATATCGTCCTGACAGGGAGGACCTCCCAGATTTTGACTCCCCTAATTCCCAACTTTTTGCTGAGTGATTTAAAATTCCCTCAATGATAATAATAACTCTGCTTCTGCTACTTTTACATACTATTTAAAGAGTCTTTCTTTTTTCCTTTAAAAAACTGTAAAAAGGTAAATAAAAACGCAAAATAATAATTCCAAATAACTAATTTACTTAACTCTACTAACTAAAATGTGAGCAAATGTACAATAACTGTATAAATAGATTACTTGGCGCAAGTGAGATAGCGCCTCTAAGACAAAAAGTTAAAGGTGTCAATCAGAAGCTATTCTAATAAAAACCCAAAATAGAGGCAATCATTATCATATTTGCTCTCCGTGAATTAAATTCTTAGTCGTTTCACCACGTTTTTACTTTTTTTTAGATGTATAACGTTGTATGAAGTTTCAAGTTATATATATGTAGAATGGTTAACGGAGTGCCCGTTTCCTTGTGGAAACTTAACCTCCTATCACTTCAAGCTATAAAAAAATTAAACGAGCCTTACTGCTGTCGCATATGATGTGTAACATTTGACATATTATCGTGGTATTTTCGCAATAATAACTTGAATATTGAAAAAAAAAAAAAAAAAATGAATTGGGGGTATGATTGTAAATAATTTTCTATCAAATAACTATATCTTTAAAAAAAATTTATTTAAGGAGTAATGCAAATTTTTATCAAAAATAGTTATTCTTGTTCAAATTGGGAAAGAGTGGAGTCTTTAATGATAACTGAGGTGTAATAGCTAGCTGAGGACCTTGTCAGATAGGTCACATGGATGGGCAGTGAATATTTCATGTGTGACGTTAAAAAAAATTGAGTTGCTACGATTTAAAAAAATTTAAAATAATTAAATAAATTAGTATTGGGGCACCTAGCAACTGGAAACCTAGCCTGTTGGTAGAGAAAAAGGACACAAATTGAACAGAGTAGGTCCTGAGAATGTAGGTGCAAATTGAAGGGAGTTATGGCAGAAATAAATAGCGAAATAAACTCCCAAGAAAGGGAAGAAGGGCATTAGTGTCAAGAATGAGCATATATATATAGATAACTCCGAACTAAGCAAAGATGGAGAGGGGGATCTCCTCGTATCCTCATCCCTTCTCACTTAGTTCGTGATGTCACCAAACCTTTAAACCCCATAGGATTAACATGGGTTTTAATTTTAGCGACGAAGCCGCCTTCTGGCCCACTACCTAAGAACAAATTGAACAAAAAGATGTAGCTCGACGTAGAAAAACTATGGTTCACAAGGTTCAAAGCAGACACTCAAAAATCCTCTGAGAGATGACGATTAAATACTTTAAAAACATGAAACGAGGGAACGTAAAAGGATTAATGCAATAAAATTATACGTGCAGAAACCTCATAAGGATATCAATCGAATCAAGTAGATACGGAAAACCATGGTGGCCTAGAATAGGAGATGTAAAAGACATAGGCCTGTAGGGAGGGGGAAGCACACATAAGGTGGTAAATTTCTCATATATATACCTTGCTATATGATGTAATACTATCAAACCTCCAAATATCAAGACCCTAGCTTAGTTCCAAAGGAGGGCAAAATGTTTACCCACCCCCAAACAACAAGATGGGAACTTGATATTATAGCGCTGGAGCCCCCTTAAGCCTACCAAAAGAGGTCTAAGTGGAAAAAGGGATATGTCTCATCGTGGGGAACCTTTGGATCAAATCTTAAAGCAGAAACACAAATACATTTCAAGATAATACCAATTTAAAATTTTAAACCTTTGAAATAAAATACAAGGAATGACAGTACAATAAATTTGGAGAAAAATAATGGAGGTCGAGGGACTGAAAGTCTTAGGTGTCGAAGAATTGGAAAATGCTGTCCAGTTGGGGAGGCACCTGGGTGGTCGAGTCCATGTACTTCCTAAGCAAATAGGTAGTACAATGAATCCACCAAATATCAACCCTATATCATAAAAAATGTCACCATAGGATTAGCATAGGGATTGATATTTTAATGTGCAAGCCTTCCCAGACCAAAGTAGGTCATCATTAGTAAAGAAATTATGAGGGGGAGGGCAGGCGAAGTCGATGGATGGAACCGCGCTTGCTTCCCCGGTTTCCTGTTACACACTTTCGTCCCTATTCACAAAATCACTGTCAAAAATATCCAGTAAACGACAGGATAGATTTTACACATCAAAAACTGAATCAATGTTCTTCAGAGAAGTACGTATTGTAATAGAGTTTTTTCATCGGAGGCAATTGAGTGGTCCAGTGTAGGATTGCACATATTTCTGTTCTTCCACGAAGCCTTCCAAAGTGAGAAAAAGAAAAAAAATTAGCATTAAATGAGAGATCTTAGCGTACCTCCTAGAAAGGCGCTGTGTACCACTGAACCAGTGCTCAGGAACCGATGTCTAAAGGCATTGCAATTCGCTTATGAAATGAATATATTTGAGTTTATGAATGAAATAATACTGAAACATACGTTTTATATTTTCGTAGTTATTTCTCGAATGTGATGAATGTTTTTTTATACAGTATTGCAACAAAAAATAAAAACAATTAAGTTTACTTCGAAAATTAAAATGAATAAATATCCTAATAAAAAAAATGTTGTCATAAATGGATGCTATTTTTGACAATTTTTTTTAGTCGACATCGAATTAGACTTCGCAAAATTCTTGGTAGTTACTAGTAGTTGCAGTATAATATAAGAATAAGCACATGCCATTATATCTTCAAAAAATATTGTGTGGTTTTGTTAACACTTTTACTATACTGTATACTTATGTGTGATTCTGAAACCTCTAAATGGTGCAAAAACTTCTTCACTAACCGCAACTTTCTTTAGCGCAATCTGGATCAAAACAAAAAATGTAAAGTCTCAAGCAAAGCCAGCCCATTAATTAATATAGTCAAAGAACTTTTATTCATTGCTTTTTCTTATAAAAACTCAATTCGTATGTTTTAAGCGATCATTTTTTAGATTTTGATCAATATTAGCACATATTTTTTCCATTTAAAAAGTAAAAAATATACTTTTATTTTGGTAAATGTGATAGAAGGTTTTGATTTTATATTAAAAGGAAAAAATTATACTTTTTTTTTCCTTATATCAAAAGAGAAACTAAGTTCACATTTTCAGTCTATAAGTTAGTTGAATTAAATTTACTCATATAACAAAACACTGGATTTTAACAGTTCATTTTTAAAGTTAAACCACTTAATTTCGGTTATTATTTACATGCCAAATTACTTAACGACATTAATTTTGCTTAATCGACGTTAGAAGCAACATTTGGTTTGTTTAATGCGGAATACAAAACTATTAAACAGGTTCTGTATATTATCTTAAATAGCTTTTAAGTGATTGGCTGTAGCTCTTTCATTCCATA
Organism: Trichonephila clavata; assembly: GCA_019973975.1. Taxonomy (NCBI): domain Eukaryota; kingdom Metazoa; phylum Arthropoda; class Arachnida; order Araneae; family Nephilidae; genus Trichonephila; species Trichonephila clavata. The sequence goes on from BMAO01002086.1 coordinate 44,065, forward strand.
GAATGTTGGTGAAATGAAATTAAAATTCTATAGATCTTGGTTACATTAATCCTGCTATACATACCACGAATCTTTGGTAGAATTAGAAATCCGTTGTGAATGGTTGGACTGCAACAGTGCCAGCAGCGAGATAATTAATTTAACAAATCATTTACTATCATCTCGAACCTATTTTGGATGTCACTCACCGTGAAAGTATGACGCTTACTGCTTTTTCAAAAAGATAAGCACGTGTTAAACATAAACTTAAAAGTCTGTTTGAATTTTAAACTGGTCTCGTCAATCGAAACCTATCAAGAATCATATTCTACTATTGCATGCTAATCAGCTAATCAAAAAACTCAATTAATTATTCATTTAATTTTAAAATCTTAAGTGATTTTTCATTCAGACAAACGGAAGGCGAGATTTTTTGTGCTTTGCTATAGATTTTCGTGAAAAGAAAATTTCAATGCTTTCTTACCAAAAAGGACTTTTACGGGAATGTTTGAATTTTATTTCTAATTATATTATATCTATAATTCATAATATAATCAGAATTACTTAAATATGAACTTAAAAACTATCGATTACGGAAAAGACTTAATATTTATAATAAGTTAAACTTTCAATTTAATTGCAAATATTTTACAAACTAACTATTAATAAATAGTGCTAATTTAAGAAATTAATTTTTATACAAATGTTCGAGAGTATATGCTTTTAATTTATAACCGATTACAAAATTATCATTAATCTGATAAAGCAAAGAAAATAGTGATGGGTGGCTTGGAGGCGGGAAGGCTTAGATGCTGATCGAGTTTGAAGATGGCCCCCAAGACACATGCAATTTGTGTATTCCCCTTGTTTATTGTTGACAGGATGTTGTTGGATTCCTAAGTCGGGGGTCCCAGCGCACGGTCATGAAAGTTGAATGGACTCATAAATTGAAAGAGAGAGTCTCGACTTTTGTAACTTTGCGCTTGGTTCCTGACCAATGACTAGGCGAGACCAAAGAGCTCGCGGATGCAAAAAGGGGTAATTTGCCCTCACTTAAAAGCAGGAGCCGAGACATTTCTCAAAAAAAAAAAACTTCCACTTCTACACTTTTCAAATTAGAAAAAGAAACAAAAAATAATCTGTAACCATGCCGGCCTCCCATCACCTCGCCTCCGCTTCAGATAAGTGAAATGTTGTTCATAGTTCTCTTATTCTTAAATTTTAATAGTGTTTAATCTAAGTTCTAATTTCGTAATGTGTTTTAAATGCAATAAACGAATTTGTTTTATTTTAATCCGAGTAATTCATTAATTTTGCGTTGTCTTTAATTATAATTTAAAGTACTAGCCACTATCATGATGCAGACATAAGTTAAATAATCGAACCTGCGTAAATCATAAGATGTTAAATTAAAGCAGTATTAGGAGCGCTGCATCAATAGGAATGTAACACACAAGTTCGTATAGTCAAAAATTAGACGGCCTCAAGATTTCTGTAGCAAACTCTTAATTTTAAGAACTGAGATTGCTGTGGTTAAGATCAACCAACGTTCCCTTGTTATTCGCCTATAATTAGTTAAATAATAATGTGTTATTAACACTTAATATAATAAGGCTAAGTTACTGATGATTAATATCAAATAAAAATTAAATGGGCCTACTTAACCCAGAAAATTTAAACATCCATATAACATATAATTTTTAAGAAATAATTCGGTAAAATGATTGCCACATATTTTCAAACTTTTAAAGAATTAAAATTATCAGAATAAGTGTTAGCAACTTCCCACAAATACATTCTCTTGAAATTGTAATATTACAAGTCAAAAGAAATGTGGTTTTTCTGCTTTGAATTATTTTATAGATTTCTGCACAAAACTTAGTCTAACGCGAGTGCTCTTTCTTTAATTGATTTTTGATCACATATAACAAATTTCCTCCGTAGTAAAATTGAGGACAGTTTCTCTTGTAAGATTAGAATCAAACTGGATTTTTATATCGCGGATGGAGTAGCTTCTTACGTAGCGTTGCAAACTCTTGGACTTTATTGTTGTAACTAATACGTTCCTTGATCGTTTTGTTCCCAGGACTATGAAACAAAAATTGTCAATTTTTATTGATTATTTTTAAACATAATAGCACCATTAGCATCAGAAATTTCCCAAACATTAATGTAAAATATCTATTTAAATAAATTGGCAATTTACGTGTACTGTATGTTTTCTGTATAACACAAACATTGGTATCCATTCTTACTAAATATAAATATAAAGCTTAGAACACCTAGATGTTATTTTGAATTGCAAATATTTTTATACTTTCTGCATTTACATAAATGTTTATGAAACTTAAACAAAAAAATTGATCGTGTACGATATATTTGAAAACCCGCACGACAGATAAGCTTACATCGCAATCTACAGAATAGAGTCTTGCTTCCCTTATTAACTTCTTCCCTTTACTGCGGTGCTTCTAAATCTTTCAATATTGAAGAGACTATTTTTAATCATTATTTTCATCGCGTCCTCCTCATACACTGAAAATGTACTGAATGCAGTATTAATGTACTTTTACTCCGAACCTACAATACGGCTTTATTCTTATAAATTATCACGAAAGCATTGAATTTTGTATGCCCTACTTTTAATTTACTTTTTAGTAATAAAATAAGCATTATGTTAATGTTCATATTTTCAAATGTATTTTGTTTTGGTTCCTTTCAGTAAATTAATAATTGTTTAAAAATAACTGTTTGTCTTTGACATTTCGATAGGCTCGCGACCCCACGTATGATAATCACTCCCAACAATGGTGCACTCCGCACATTTTGAGAAACGCTTCTTTACTATCTGTCTTAGAGCAGCAACTAATATACTGTCATGCTGGAATAGTTTTCTTCTCTTTTGGAGATTGTAGTCAACAAAGTGTCTTTCAAACCAGAGTGATATGGGGGGTTCTTTGCATGAAAGCGTCATGTTCTTGCAAAAAATTTCCAAAAAATTGCTTCCTTTCAATCATTCGAAATCATAAAAACCACAAATGTGAAATAATTCGGTAGAGATTGATTGTTCAGTGAAAATGTTCACGGAGGCCCTAGCTACGCTCGGGTTGAGCCAGGATGGTTCATTTTGCCTGCTCGAGTTCATCTTGGAAATAACCGATAAGGGGTGTGGGAAAATAGTTAGTGTTAGAAAATAGCTGAGAATTTTGCTTCTTCTACCTAATGCTGAACGGAAAAACTATTTAAGTAAACATGAGGGTATTTTCAGAATGAAAACAGAAATGCTTTATGATAGTGGTTATACAAATTTTAATCGTCGCGGCTCCCTTCTATATACATATATCGAGAATTCAATGGAGAGCAAGATAACTGTAGCGTTGACTTAATGTTCTATCTGGTAAATATAGAGCCCTTGGTATACGAATAAGTTTATTGATGACTAAACATAGCTTCACAGCACTACACTCACACACGAACATGAAAGACTATTTACAGGTTGTAAGAAGAAATATTGCTTTAAAGCGCACTGTGCCCAAAGCATCATGCCCTTTTTTTGGTGTCTCGTTCAATCCGTTCATCGGCGTTCTCGTCCCATAATTCAATGGCGCGTTACATATGTTTATTCTGGCAACCCAGAAGTCGCCAACATCCTGGCCCCCAATGCAATGTTTAATTGCAAAATTGCATACATTCTTACATACTAATATATGAAATATACACAAAATACTGATAAAATATACTGATAAACAATTTCAATTATTAATATAAGGCTAATGTAAATGAAATTATATGCTAATGAATATAATACACAAATACAATTATGCAATACAATAATATATGTATCGTTATTCATAGATTGACAATTTTACTATTTTATTGACTGGGCGTCCTTTACTTGTTTTTAAAGTCACAACTCTTATAATATTATCTTCACCTGGGTGCGCTTTGATAATTTTTGCAAGATTCCAATTAAGTATTTTTGAAAAATCTTCATTTTTACTAGCACTAATTCCTTTTCCTTAAATGGTTGTTCACCCCTTTGCCATTTTACTCTTGATTGTAGCCGATTTAGTTGGTCATTTGACCATTTTTTCCAAAATGTTTGTGTTAATTTTTGCACCAATTGCCATCTATTAAGTCGATTGATTGGTTTATTTGTAAGGTCGGGTTCAGGCAAAGCAGTTAAATAAGTTATAACCAAAAAATGAGCTGGAGTAAGAAGATAATCGTTTGGATCACAAGAAATTTTGGTTAAGGGTCTTCAGCTTAAAACTGCTTCAACTTGGGTTACAAGCGTTACAAATTCTTCATAAATTAGTATTGTGTTACCTATAACTCGTTTTAAGTGTTATTTAAGAGATTTAATACCTGTCTCCCATAAACCCCCGAAATGGGGAGTAGCAGGCGAATTGAAGTGCCAAACTATACCTTCAGACCCTATGAAGTCTTCAATTTTTTCTTTACCTTCCTTAATGAATAGATTTTGCTATATCTTTTTTAATTCATTGTTAAAACCTACAAAGTTTGTACCGTTATCACTGAAGATATCGTGGGGTTTTCCCCGACGCAAAATGAAACGTTTTAATGCATCAAGAAAAGCATCAGTAGAACAATTGGTAACTATTTCTAGGTGAATTGCCTTTACAGAGCGAAGCAATTAAAAATACATACGTAACATTTATATGATTTCTTGAATTTACCTGGATACAATTTAATAAACAAAGGACCGGCATAATCAATACCAACTTGGGAGAATACCTTTGATACCTTTACTCGGTTACTGGGCAAATCTGCCATAACTTGATTTTTTGCCTTTGCCTTTACCTTTAAACAAGAAATACAATTTTTCAATACCTTTCTTACCCGATTTCTACAATTAATTATCCAAAACTCTGACCTGATGTTAGCTATAGTTGATTCAACACCTGTATATGGAAATGTAAAACATGATAATAATTCAACAAATTAGAAATATGACCTTTGTTTAGAATAAGCATGGGATGTTTTTGACTGACAGTTAAGTTGGAGTGTTTAAGTCTTCCTCCAACACGAAGGATGCTGTTCTCATCTAAGAAAGGAGACAAATTTAGTACACTACTTGAATTGGGTATTTGTTTACCCTTAAGAAGACACTAGATTTCTAGAGGAAAATGCACAGATTGAACATTTTTGATAAGGCAAATTAAAGCTGGAGATAATTCAGTTGCAGTTAGACTGCCAATGGTTCTTTGCGAGGGAGGGTTTCTTGCATTTTCTTTAAACCATAGAGACCATGCAAGAATTCTAATCAGTTTCACAAAAGATGACCACTTATTGATGATTAGGAGTAATTCCACATTTTGCGTTACAAGACACACTGCATCGGATTTTTTTAACTGACGTAAATATAAATCATTATCGTTGATTTCACTGATATCACAAGGAGACACAACTGGGTTGTCTTGCAAAACCGATGGACCATACCCACCACAATACACAATCTTGAATTTTATCAGCATCGATCCCTCTGGATATAATATCCACTGGATTTTCTTGCGATTGGACATAGTTCCTGGAGCTCGCTTCGGTTAGATGCTGAATTACACTGACTCGATTTTTCACAATGGGCTTGAGAACTGAAGGGTCCTTTTTATCCATGCAAGGACGATGGTCGAATCAGTTCACAGCACAATATCGTTGAAGGGAATTTTCATCGATTCGATGGGTCTTTTGTATTAACTTAGCAAGAAGCACTGCTGCACACAACTCAAGCCAGGGAATCGCGTTACCGTCTTCAAAGGTGCAATTCTTGATTTAGAGCACAATAAATTTGTAGGTACAGTTTCCGAATTATGAAGCCACTTTGCATAAATTGCAGCACCGTAGGCTCTCAAAGAACTGTCGCAGTACCCATGGAGTTCTATTCTCAGTGCATTGTTCAATAAAATATATCGTGGATTGTTCAAATTGTTAATTGCAGCTAAAGACTTCACAAATCGCTTCCACTGTGTTTCCAAATGTATTGGCAAGGAATGATTCCAGTCCAATTTTAATCTCCATACTTCTTGCATCACCAGTTTCGCGTGAGTGAGTGAGTGAATATTAAAGTCCCACTGTTCAGCTGCACGAGGGTTTTGGGGATGGTCCGCGTAGTTTTGAACCATGATCAAGTGACACGGATGACACCTGAGCTGGCAGCCGCCTCTCCTAACTACCACACCAACGGGAGGACGTTGGAGCTCTAAACAAATTTTACGTGAATCGCTCCCCTACACAGCGGGTCATCAGTGGTACTGGGATCAAACTCATGACATGCTAGCCACGATCCGATACCAAGACCACTCGGCTATCGCGGCCACTCACCAGTTTCGCCTTCGTAACTACAGGCGAAATGAGTCCTAATGGATCAAGAATCCTAGCAGTGGATCAGAGGATTGACCTTTTTGTAATTGTACAGGAATCAGAGACATCTGCAATAGAAGACACCGAAAATGCTAAAGTGTCCTTTTGAGGTCTCCACAAAAAGTCCTAAGGCTTTAATTTCATCAGGAATTGTGAGAGAAACATCTCCATCAGAAACATCGAAATTAGAAAACAGTTCGAGGACCGTTTATGCAACTGCATGCCAGCTCCACTAAAGAGTGATATAAGTTCCTGTTTAAGTTATTTTGTTGAAGAAATGCTCGAACAGCGACAGATAAGATCGTCCATGAAAATATCAACACTCACAGCTGAAGCCGCTAACGGATATTTATGCCCGTCATCCGTAACATATTGCTTAAGCATTCGTTGTGCAAGAAAGGAGCAAATGTATGTACACTACTCTATTCATTCAGTATGTTTTGATAGAGTCGTCAATACGGTCCTTCCATACAGTTCGTAACAAGTCTCTCTGAGGTTCATCTATGAATATCGTATTTTTTAGCGCGTTTTTCACGTAGTGGAACTAGGACGCAAATTTCGTCTTCGTTCCATATTTTGTCGTAACTTTTTCTCAGCCAATAAGCAACCAATTGACCTCGGGTTTTCGGCATTTGGTCGCATTTGTGCCCTAGATGAGCCGAATAATATTTAAATTTTCCCATAGTTTTCCCGAAATTTTCCTACAAATTTTCCTGAATTTCGCTAGTTTATAACAACATTTCTGAAATTTTAAGTTTTTTTTTGCTTTTTTATAGTGCTGATAAGATTTGTGTCATTATTTATTTTCAGCTCATTAGTAGTACATTTAGAGGAGTGGTACAGTACCACTACTTTCTGTTAGTAAAAATTCATTGGTTGCATTATTGTAAATTACAACATGTGAAAACGCGTAAAAATTACTTGTCCATGCCAATGATTGATATCTTGTTTAATATCAAAGCGATTTTATTTTTTCTGAAACTCAATAATATCGCGAATAAATCATCTTGAATGACTCCTCCATTTGCCACGCGTAAAAATTACTTGTCCATGCAATGATTGATATCTTGTTTAATATCAAAGCGATTTATTTTTCTGAAACTCAATAATATCGCGAATAAATCATCTTGAATGACTCCTCCATTTGCCAAAAGAGATTTCAACGACTCGCCAGTCGAAGTAGAACATGATGCACCGAAAACAGTCCTAAGCGGTGTGGATTTGGAGTCGGTACGTAATACACCTTGATGAGGCATATAATATGAAACTGTCGGTTCAGATTCATCGGATAATTGCTCCATATGTCCCATATCCAAGTATTTCATGATAAAAGTCTCGATATAACTGTTTAAAGATTTGGATTGCATCTAGTTTTCGCCATAACAAATTTAATAGATGAATAGCCGTTTGTTTTTGATTCGCCAAGACGACTAGGTTCTTTATAAAAAAACATCTGAACAATGTATCGTCCCGATTCATCTCTTCCAATGATATTTTACGAAATGTTCTTCACAAAACTTGGCCTGTGAATTTAGATTACGAGGTTCATCTTTCAACCGATTCTAACTGCCCAAATTTAGAAATTAAACTTTCTAACCCTTCTTGTTCAGAAAGAAGAAAACATTGCTGTTTATCATCGGCTGCCGAGAGCCCTCCATTAACTATGTAATTAA
>BMAO01002087.1:0-85221 GCA_019973975.1 Trichonephila clavata
AAATATTATTGTAATTTGTCTCATCCGAATTTATAATTTATGTGAAATAAAATGTAACATTTCTCGATATTGGTGTTAACGTTTGCGAACTGAATACCATAAGAATATGCATTTTATACTAAGAACGCAATCCGGAATTATTGAACCTCATCTACAAATGTTTGAAGCATTAGATAGTATTCAACCATCTTTGAAGATTCATATATCTTCGTTAAACATCATGAAGTATAACCTCAAATCATTTTCATAATAACAAATGTGCGAATGGACAGGCTTTGATGTGAGTGCCACACAACATCAGCTCAACAAAAAATGCGTTGATGTATTTGTTGTTGAATTACTGCGAACTGTAAGGTACATGCTTGTTATTGTCATCATGCATCAATTCATACAATTTAGAATTTAAAGATTTTAAGGTAAATTCATCATAAAGATTAGAAATAGTTAATAATAACTATTGAAAACTGATTTCATTTATATAAAATTAGTTTTGCCAAGCATTGTGTTTTCCATAAATTAAATTTTGTTTATAAAACATTTTTGCTGCTGCAAAAAAAAATAATAATAAAATGCAACAAATGGTTTATTTTTTCAAAAAATTCTATCATCTTTTGTTTCCTCCTGTCTCTAACTGAAGAAAAACTAACTAACTAAAAAAAATCAATGCAAATAAATCATTAAAAATAATGCTGAATTATCAAAGATTAAGCTCCTTCATTTACTGGCTGGTACTTAAAAATTACTCTTTTTCTAGATAGGAAGTTTTCTCAAAGTCTTATCTATAACCTTATCCCATCAATGGATAAAAAGTGAGTGATAGTACTTTTAAAGCTTAGAAGACTGTATATAATATAAAAAATCCTTCACCAAACATATTTTTTTTGTCATTTACAAGTAAAAAAAATTCCATTCTGTAGATTTTTCATCTTTTTACCATAATATAAGGGTACTTAACCCCTTCTTACCTCGTTTTATTTTTGCTTTATGGATCAAAATATGTCAATATTTGTGCTTATTTTCCAACACATATATCATTTTAAACATAATAACACCATTTGCATACGAAATTTCCTAAAAAATTATGTAGAAAGTTTATTTAAATAAAGAAGTAATTTATCTGTAAAGTTGACTTTCTGTACAGCTGAAATCATTATAACTTTGGAATCAATTAATAGTAGCTATATACACTGTTTTGCAAAAAAAAAAACAAAAAAAAATCGAAGCACCATGAAGGAAGTGATGGTTTTTAAGGAAATTAAATATATGTACAGTTTGTACACAGATAATAAGACGATAAAAATAAATCAAGACCATTGGACAAATCTATGGATCATGATTATAGCTTAAATATTCAAATCAGAAATTGAGGGAACCAAACTTGGTGGCGATACATGCTTGTATACGTCTCGGTAAAAAATAATAGAGGTTCCTAAGTTCATCCTGTGACACATTCTGTCAGGCATTTACCATTTGTTTTTCTTTATTTGCGTTATTTTTGGTGCCCGAATCTGGCACCCTACCATGTTCGAGACCTGCTCGATGGGTGAAAGGTCTGGTGACTTTGTTGGTTAAGGAATAGTATTAACGCAACCAAGGCAGTAAAGAAATATGCGAGAGGTATGGAGCCTGGCATTATTTTATTGAAAACTAGTCCCCTGATGACGTTCCATGATGGATAATTCAATGATATCAACATACCTTTGAGAAGAACAAGATGCATGGAGGATCCTTAGATATTATAATGCGAGAGTTAGAAGAAAGATTATCCATAGTTAAAACAAACAATATTTATTTACATGTCTCAACAAACTTGAACACCCCAAGATTAGGAGATGCAACGTAAGCTAATTATGAGAGCAAGAGCGAGGAAGACAATATAAATAAATTTAACTATAAATTAAAGAAAAATATTTTAAGCCCAAGCTAATCTGATTCAATTATCAGATCGATATAAATCGTTAATCTTAAATATTAAGCATATAATCTTCTCAACACATTTGTCTAGGTTTCTATTACCAACGTTAATACTCACAGCTATCATTTAGCTTCGAACCTCTCTTTCTTGTCGAACCAGAAAGCTAGTACTTAATTAACACATACCGCGTCTTTTTTTCCACGAGGAAGTTTTTAATTGAAAAATAATTAAAGAAAGAATTTCTCCAAGAATATTATTAGGAAGAACGCTGGTAGAGACCCGTTACAAGATGATCCTTTGTCGTATGAGATAGCATCTCACTGCGTCACACCAGGGGTTATGGCTGCATATCTTTGTAAAACTAATCTGATTCAGACAGATGACCCTGGCCACTTCAGACACGGAGACTATGGTCATCTGCTTCAAGAATAAAGCCAGATCTATCGTTAAACACTGTGCGATGCCAGTCCGATAGCAATACAGATTGGTTGTGACACCACTCCCGATGATTTCGCCAATCTGTAGTGTTAAAGGCAAATGTATTAAAGGCCCTTTTTAGCGTAACTTCGCCTGAGTTAAGCGCCGTGAAATGGTGAAAGATGCAAAGAGAGGGTAGGGTAATGAAGAAACTTAGTATGTTGAATAGAAGACAATGGTACCATTGAAGCAAATTAGGCTTGCCAAACAATCATCCGATGTTGCCTCGCATTTGTTCCTCCCAGTAACCATTACTTCTAGAATCCTTGCACATATGTGTCTGTACGTTTAAGGAGATGACCTATTGTTCAATATGATCACCCCGCTTCACGCCTTCCAACAAATTAATCATGTTCGAAGCCATTTATTTGCCATTCTTTGTGTCAGAGTGTATATAAAGCTTAGAATACGTAGCTTTTATCATGAACTGCATATTTTAGTTATTGCATTTACTTAAAGGATTATGAAATTATTAATCAAAATTTGATCATGTGTGATAAATTTGAAAACACGGAACTGCACATAATACAGCATCTCAACCTGGGATAGTAAAATAGTTTCTTTCTTTACCTCCTTCCCTTTACTGTCTCTCTTTGAGCAAAATATATATTCATTTGTATATATTCATGTACTGTCGTGCTGGGATAATTTGAGGGGGATGTAGTAAACAAAGTGTCTTTTAGATAAGCGTGAAGAGGAGTGCTCAAAAGAAGGACGTCATTTTTTTTGCAGAAAATTCTATAGAATGATACTTTTCAATTACTCGAAACCATAAAAAGAACGTGCAATATTAGTCTGGAATGACAATTGCACAGTGTCAATTTTCCAAGTGTCAGAGCTATATTTAGGATTAGTCAGAATATATATATATAGTACGTTTTGCCTGTCCGATATCAGCTCATGGAAAACCGATAAAGGTTTAAACTTTTATATAATATAGTTTTCTTATGCTTCTTTTCTGTATTTTCACCTTAATACACGTGTATTTCTCAATGTTTGCTCTCGCAGTTTCCTTGACTAATTTTTTAAAAAATTTTTCAAGCAGTATTATAGTAGAATCAGAGATATATATTTAAATGGGATAATTTCACTATTTAACACACAGTACCATTTCTTGTTCCAGCTACTTGTAAATCCCATAAAATCGTGAAGACATTAGATAAATCTAAATTAATTACCTAAACAACTATCACTTGAATAAGTTTGACTCTTAGCATTACCATAAATTTCATTAAATTATAATAATGCATTTGGCATTGATCATTATATACTTTCATTTGGAAAGTAGTTAAGATAAATAGTTATTCTGTTATCCAAAACATCAATTTATTTCCTCTTGGGAATTATATTACTAATGCAACCTTTTTTGCAATGGGTTGACCACTATTTTCATGTCAAAATACGGTTTTTTTGTTTACTACTTAAGGGAAGCTCTTATCTTCCGTTTGATTTGATTATATTATCCAAATGAAAAAAAGACCCATAGAAGAATAAATAACATAATTGTGATTGTGTGTTGGTTGGTATGCACTTCTTAGATAGAGAATTTACTTATTTTACTGGAACTCGTTACAGGTAATATATCCGAGTTTCTTATTTTTTACATTTAAGAACCGCTGATATGTATATAAATGCATAGATATATTCTCAAGCGAAATATATATATCGCGAAAGTGGTTTCTTTTTTTTAATTATCAAAATCAGAAAATCGCTTAGTTATTGTATGAAATATATATACACATGCGTTTCAGCTAGTTCACTTAAATGAAGAAATATAAACATTCATTTCCTGCAAATGCAACTAGGAAGACAAGGAAGTGTATTAGTATCTGTACCAAACTTTAGTTTATGCAAAGGTATACTATGGGTACACTATGTGCTACATATGTGTAGCACCTAGGAGTTACGCAATTTTCATCGAAGTAGTGTCGAAATTAGTTCATGTAGATTTCGACACAGTCCTTCCAAGGTAGAGATAAAAATCAGCAATCGCCACATTAACTTCAAAATACATGCAGTCTACAAGAATAGGCCAGATCCATTCCTTCATTCATTTATAACAACCACAATGCCGTAAATAGTTACACATAACTAAATTTTATCTCACGTATCAAAATTACTTTATTTGATTGTGTAACTACATTCTTGTGGACAATATCAAAGTAAAATGCAGGATACATAAAACTTTTTCCGGTTCACTGATATTCGAGGCCATAGTGGAAATCTCGGCAATGATAGAGCTAGTGACAGTTGGTTTGAGAAATAACTTGCCAGGATATGGACCTTACGATGACTGTGTCGTTGTCACAGTGAAAGAATTTAGCTTAGGAAATAACATTTGTATCCAGGAACACTGAATTCTTCGCCTCGCCGGAGGCTTTACCTACAAAAAAACATTCCATCAATCAGTGGCTAAAATGCAGGAATTTTTTTATTGATTTTACGTTTTCTAAGATATTTACAGGGCATGGAAATTTTAAGAGCTATTTGTCTAAGTTTATTTAGTTGATAGTGATATATGCTCATGTGTTCAGGATATTGAAATTGCAGAACATGTTTTGTTGGGCCGTAACCTAAATTTTTGTAAACGAGGAAATTTTAAAAATAAGTTGAAGCATTTATGTAATTCCTAGTCACATTTTTTGAATTTTTTTTGTCAATAGTCTTGGAAGCGTTAATGTTTTAAGTAATTTTGTTCACTATTTAGTTCTTTAAAATATTTGTATTTTCCACTTCTTTACATTTTACATTTGTATTATAAAACGAAGTTGACTGCTGTGCCATAGGGAGTGGGTTCTAATCAAGGAGAAAGCATGGATGTTTGTAAATGTATAGTGCTTTTGTGGCATTCGGGTACTCTAAATAACCATCCAGCCGCCATTTCTCGAGGGTAGTTGTTGGAAGAGGAAGACAGGTGAGAGAGACCTCTGGTCCTCCTAGCTCCTAGGGGATGGTGTGGAAACGAGATAATCGTACTGTCACCTGTATAGTGCACAACGCTACAGCCAACGCCAGACTTTCTTCTAGCCCCTTGCCATGATGAATTTATTGGGCCTGGATTTGACGCAGTGGCATAAAAAACAACATATTTAGGTGCCATAAAAAACAACAGATGGCATAAGAAACAGGTGACATAAGAAACAGCATATTTAAATTATAGATAACACTGTTTACACTAACATTTGTAAGTCCCATGCTATGCAATGTTGACCATGATGAGATTTGCCAATACATTAATTAAAAAAGACTGTATAAAATAAAGGAAAATATATAGAATTCATATTTTTTTATCAAAATAATCAGTGCAAAATTAATATCATATAATTTTTACTTTTTACGCACTAAAAATTTTAATAAATTATTGTAATATTTCTTTTAAAGAAAAAACTAAAAGAGAATAATTTTCTCTATGATAAATTTATTCGTATTTTGTTTTGAAAACATAAAAAAAAAGATGATATGGATTAATTAGTTCACCAGAATGTTTATTATTGTAATATGTCAAGTATTGTTTACCTTCATGGTTTAATCATTGAAATATTTTAATGCATTTATGCTATTCTGTGACTATTATACATATAATGGTTTATTGTCCATTTCAATAATCATAGCATTCTTGTAATTTGTTTTCGTATAAAAAAGTTTTATTTATTTATGAAGTGTGTCATAATATTCTAAAAAGAATTAATACGAATTTCTACTCTTGCTGATATATTTCATTTCTCTTTTAACCCCTTAATTGGTTTGCCCGTTTATTATACGGGCTACCCAATACTAGTCACAACCGGTTTGCCCGTTCACTGTACGGGTACTGGTATTTTCTTCTTTCTACCTTTGATTTGCACATATTTGAATTCTTTTTGTGAAATTATTACTGCTAGTGTTTTTAAGAGATGCAGTTTGGCCCTGATACTAAAATGCTTCTTTTCGGAAAATTCTTTGTGATGAATTTGGGAATTTTTCATGTAAGGCAGGAATTTAGATTGTTGAAAATATTCGATAAGGAACAGAGATTAGTAAGGAAATGTGCAATTGGGAGCTTGAGAAAAAAATGAAACTGTAAGGTAATAAAAAGACGGCATTTCCCCTGTCCCTATTGAAATGTAAGGCTTAGTATTGCACCATGATTCAAATTGGGTGCATATATAAAAAAAATGCACACACATAGTCCTCCAACGTTTGAAAAAAAAGTATTGAAATGACATTTTTTGTAAGTAAGAGATAAATCCTTTTAAGATGTATGAAACATTCTTCATAGCATGTAAAGTATACTTATAGAAAACAAACGTTATGAAGTTTGCTGTTCTCCACACTCAATTATAAAATAAAAAATAGATTAAAAACAAAAATTCGAAAATTAAAATAAAATTCTTCCAATGTACATTCTGTTTAGTATTATTCTTAGTTATATGCATTAAAAAATGTACATTTTTGGAATATTTTGGGCAAAAGATTTATTACTTAAGGCATTATATTTTTTTATTTGTGCATAAAAGGATGAAAGGGTCTTTTGAAATATCAATTCAATTTAGAAAAAGTGATTAATGAAGGCAGATATATTCAAAGTGGAAATAAGTGATGATGAAACTTACTGAGTGATTGATAAATAATACCTCTTTTAAATATAAAATGTCCAAACCTTTTCATACATAAGCAGTTTTGTAACATTTTAAACTTACATAAATTAAGATAAAACCATAATTCATGATAACACGTAATTCATCATATTCAAAAAGGTGCATTAAATATCTTGTTTACAATCAAAAATTTGAAGTAGAGAAACATAAAAGAGAAAATAAGTTTAAAGAAATCCGCAGAATTTTAATTTTAGCAAAAGCTTTATCCGAATATTATTCTCACTGAAAAATATAATTAAATGAAAATATAACAACATAAACGATTTCTCATTAATTGTGTAAATACTCTTTCGCATTATTTATTATATTTTGTTAACACACTGTTTTATTGAAAGAAGACACACACACACAAATATATATGTATGTGCGTGTGCATATATATAGAGAGAGAGAGAGAAAAAAAGTTATATATATATATATATATATACTTTTTTCGCTATATAGATTATATTATAATTTTAGTCAAGCAAGACCTAACATTAATTTTATCTACAATATCTTAATTTAATTCAGACAAATAGTAACAATTATGAGGAAATTTTTCTTGATATAGAAATTAAATTAAAAGATAATAAAACAGTTACTAATATTTATGATAAACGAGAAGACTTTAATTTGAATATTATAAAAGTACCACATTGGGAGAGTAATGTGCACGTTTCGATAATCAGAAATATTGTTATAAATTATACACAACGCAATAAATTTCTAGTTTTAAATAAATCAGAAAAAATATAAAAAAAACTATAAACATTTCACTAAATGTTGTTTAATTCAAAAATACCCAATTAACTTTTTAATAGATATTTGAATAATGAAATTCTAAATAGTAAGGATTAAATTTCCCTAGTTTATAAACAGGTTATTATTTTAAATTTATTATTATTCCTAGATAGTTATACATATCCCAGATTTCTAATTTTAGATAAAATTACTTTTTTTATATTTTTTAAATCATATAACCTTACTGTCCCTAAGTTAATGGTAGTATGTTTACAATTCTTAATTTATTATTTCTATTCTTTTCATACTTCTGCTAAGTGCTACTTTTCAGCCATTGCTTTGCTTTGAATATGTATTGGGGTCCAGAATCTGGCAATAACTTGTTTATTGTACTCAGATTTAGCGCGGGCTCTGCGTTTCTGTATGCAATTTCTGCTATAATGCGTCTTCTGTTGTCTGGTTATCTTGCAATTTCATTTTTTTTCAGTTTTAATTTTTCATCTGTCTCTTGTAGAGAAATTTTGAATATATATATATATATATATATAATATTTCTATGCCTGTGAGGTTATTAATATTTGCATTTCCATATCTTTTGCTTGAATATTCATGAGTTGTTTCTGTTGTAGTTTCTTTTGCCACCTGATGTGGACTGCGTCAAATCCAGGCCCCCGAAATTCATCTTGGCAAGGGTCTAGAACCGGGATGGGCATTACGATCGACCGGTGGACCGCCAAGACAATTTGGAGTGACCACCTGAAGATAGTAATTGTTACGGAAATGTTCAAGATTGGCTGACAGTACGCAGACTGAGTCTTCTACTGACTATAATTACGAGAACTTACTTTAGATGGAAATGTTTTATTTTTTAATGTATTTTGAATTGTTTGATTCTTAATGCTCATTAGATATTATTATATTTGTTGCTATTATTATTTTATTTCTATTTTGCGTTTTGTTTTAAATGTGGTTTAAAAAAAAGGGAATTTTTCATTTCATTTACGTAGGTTAGAGTACATATACCGTATTTGTCATTAAGTTATTGTTGACTTTTTCCTTACCTCACCACACCTACGACCCTGGGCAGTGGGCGCACTCGTGAATTTTTCAAAGGGGACGCGCAGCGTGGTGCAGGATCGAGTGTTTACCATTCTTATATCCTGCCCCAATACGTTGCCAAACATAATTTATTAACAAATACTTAATTAAATTTTTCGTACTATATACATGGGATAATAATCGATCGAAAAAAATAATCATGGGCTATGGGGGAAAGTTAAGTCCCATGGACCGCGCCCCCCTTTTTGTGGGCCACTGATACTAGGTGGAAGTAGCCCGTACCCTGGAAAAGTCTGCCCACCCCTGGTCTAGATGTAAGCCGGTCATTGGCCCCGTAGCCGTGAGAACCGTAGCAGTGACACAGTACAATTTAGCTCGGTTTTACTCTCAATTTCGAGGGAGAACAACCTGGGGTGACAGGGGCCTCCCACCAACCTCGTGAAATTACTTGCGGCTATTTAGAGTTCCATCCTGCCTCTTTGGCCGGGATTCGAACCTAGGCCCTACGGCTTATCAGTGAGCCTCGCTAACCACTATGCGGGTTGCGTGACTATTTTCATGAGTAAAATGCATTCATGTATGTGACAATTTTTTTTTATCTCTTAAGCCAGCGTTTCTCAAACTGGGGGGCGTGACAACTATTTGAGGGGGGCACGAGCATATTGAAAAGTAGAAAACAAAATATTATTTAACCTCTTGAGACCCGAGTAGTAACTCCTCAATATATTTGTCAAATTTTCTTGGTGTGTACTTAAAATGGAACTATTAAAAGGAAAAAAATATAAAAAGGACATTTTGAAAATTTTATTTATGTTAATTAAGTGGTACTCAAATGGGTATCGTGGAACTACATGCATATAATGTAACAATATTAAAGTAACGAGTTATATCGAGATACACAGTTTTTTTAAACTGTTATTTGTTATGAAATTCAAAAAAGCAATTCCTATTTTGTAAACACAGATACAAGTCACATTTAATTCATCTCACTCTGGATTTTCCTGGGCATCCTGGAAAGCGACACTTCATTTGATTTTCTCTTTTTACATGTTACGGAAAGTGGCCAATTCGGTCATACCGTACACCATTCACAGGCAAAGGAACAATTCGTTGATTTTTTTTTCCCGTTGAGGTCTTTCCTGTACGGCTTCTTCAGAAACTTCTGCTTTTATTAAGCTCTCAGCTATCACAAGCTCGAAGTCTATCAAATGAAATCTATTTTTAGAGGAACTTTACATTGCTTGCAATGACGAATATACATAATCCAAGCATTGCAGGTGGCCATATTCAAAAAATATGCAAAGACAGGCATTGTCCATTTCTTGGTCCGTGTGGATATCCGGTAATATGAGATTAGTCTGTCCATATATCAAAACCTCCCACGTAAGTATTATATGACCTTGCAATGGCAGGTTATCTGACATCTGCTCTCTGTCTTTGTTCTTTCGCCCACCTCTTACAGGTGCCTTCAGGTTTGATACAAAATGCATTTGACAAAAGAAGAACAGATTTCTTGTTTTTCCATTTAACAGACAAGCTTTTCTATCCTCGTGTCTTCGAGAAACTGATGAACCTCACTCCATACAAGTATCTTTTAGAAAGCTTTCGACGACACCATCAGTACGGTCGTCAGTTAAATATACGTTTCTACTCACGAGGTAATTTAAAATTGCTAGTCCTGTAAATATCTGTCGGTGAATAAATGGGTTACTTTTGCTGCTAGTATAGTACCAACCAAATGTTTCACAACTGCTCCTCCCAAACCATATAATTGCTAGTCTTCAACTGGAACTGTATCAGCTCCTATGTAAATTAAAAAAATCCAAACAAGCCCATCTGGTGCAGCAAGTACAAATTTTTTTTAATCCTACAGGGTTTGGCTTCGATGGTAAGTATTGTCTCATAGGGCATCTGCCAGAGAACGGCCGGCATCATTTGTTCATCAATTGACAGACATTCTGTTCGAGGAAGTTTCAAACAGGCATTTCTAAAAACTTCTAAAATCAGAAGCACTTTCTGGAACACTTTCAAAGTCTGTATCATTAATATCGGAAAGTTCACCATCACTTTGTACAAGCTATTCTTGGATTCACTAAAAAAAATGAAAACTATACATAGCTCTACTTTGATTCCAAGGTACCCAATCGGGTACTTTTGTTTCAAAGTGAAAGAACTCGTAAATAACCACAAGTAAATTTCTAAAAATGCATGTAGAATAAAGCGCATACACTTCTTAGTTGCAAAAAACAGTAAAAACCTAATTATTTTATTTATTAATATTAAAAAAAATGAATCAACTTCCCAGTAGCCGGTTGAGTCACCATTTTCTCCAGTTTCTCTACTTTAAAGTTGTATGAATCATTTTGTCTTCAGTGTGGTGCTGGCATCTCTTAGCAGGCATTAAATTGGAGTTGTGGCTAATTGGGTATTCTGGGACTTAAGTCGAATAAGCCTTTTTTATTGGAATAAATGCTAATCTACGAAAGTCCCCAAATGGGTACCGAGGGTCCCAAGAGGTTAAAATATATTAATGAACTGAAAGTAAACAAAATACATTTAACATAGTAAAATATAAAATACACATTTAAACTGATATTTACACTTATAAATTCATCAGTGCTACACAATGTATCTTATACTTAATTTAACAATACCAAGTTGAGAACAAGTTTAATAAATACCAGTGCCCCATGGGATTGTCATATATAAAATTATAAACAAAAATTAACACCTATCTTGTTAATTTGTACGGTTTATAATTAATCCATTAACTGCCGATTAAAAGTTACGCGATTCGCTTCCCAATGCCAACCGTTTTCCACGTAGGGGCACGCATGTGATGTATTGGGGGTGGGGAGATATAGAAGCAAATAATCTGAAATAAGTAAATCCTTCAGAAACAATGGCAAGGTCATTTTATTGCATTCCAATGTCTTCGGAATAAGTTTATGGATAGCAGTGCACAGAAAAGATCGTACTTCGGAAAGACGTATATATACGTCCGGGGAAATTATCGCTTTGGCTGAGCGAGACGTTTATATACGCCGGTGGCACTTAACAGATTATAGTCATGTCGTATTTTTTTGCGTCACAGTTTAGTATTATTGGATTTAATATATTGTTATTGTATGAGGTGGGGCGCGAAGAAAATTATGATGGAATATTGGGTCGCGAATGTTGAAACTTTGAGAAGCACTGTCTTAAGCATTGGTTCTTTTTAAAACTCAGTAAAGAATATTTCAGGTATTGATTCGCAAAATAGTGTCTAACACAATATCTACTGGCTTGCTTTCGGAGATGACAATCAAAATAAGTGCATTTACATTATGCTTATTAACTTGTGTTGAATGTTATTCCGTATTTATTACGTTAAGATCATTCAATAGGCTAAAAATTTTCAGATTATCGACTTTGAGATTTTCATATTTTTTAAACGTCGATTCATGACCTTTCCAGTGATATAACATATAAGCTATTTTATGAAGTAAAAGTATATCAAAATGACTTTTGAAAAAATAATCAGCAGTTTTACCACGTTCACTACAGATTGTTCACGTTCGCTGACAGATAAGTGTAAAAATTAGCCTTTTAAAACTGGGAAGCCTTTTCAAAGCCAGTATTTTGTTCATCTAATCATACATAATTAACTAAAAATTAACTGCAAGTTTACCTGTTAGTTAGTTTGCCTACTTTTGAAGCAAAGTTTGTAAATTTTATGAAACAATTGTACTTTTATTTGAAATTTAGAACAGAGGTAGATGTTTAGTGGTTCACTGAAAAAGGTCTTTCCTTTAAAGTTTTACCTTTATTCTAAGAAGATAATAGTTTTAAGTACTTCAAAACTTGCTTATTAGAAATCTAACAAAAATGTGGATGAAGTTATTTGAAAAAATGATAATAATAAAAATATTGTTGCTTGAAAATGAAACATGACAAAAATGAGGCTACACATTATTTAATGGTACTCTTATTGCAACCAACAAAGATACTGTACATGTAATAGTGTTTAAAATAATAAAAATGCTAAGGCCTGCTTTTTCATTTAAACAATTGTAAGAGATATTTCCTATTATCCAGTATATGAATGAAAATTGAGGGGTAAATAAAAATCTTTTAAACTCCATTATTTTGCACAAATTAGAGCGCACAAATATTTTTAGAGTAGGTAAGATTTTGTAAGAAAAATAGCTAAAATTTTTATTTTTAAAATTGTGTAAATTTGCTGTATACTTGTACGCTATGTTTCTTAAATGTAATTGTGTATACTGAAATGACATTTTAAAAATATTCTGAAAACATTTAGCAAGAAAGCAAATATTGTAAACAGATCAGATGTATAAGATACGTAATTTACATAAATTTAGAATTGTTAACTAGTGTCAAGTAAATTTAATTTAATTAATATTTTTTGTAATTTATTATATTTATTTTATGTAAAATCCCTTGGTGACGACATTATATTTAATTTTACGTTCAATCATCAAAAGAGCTATGAATTGAAATGTTGTTATAAAAATATTATTTTAGCACCAAAGAAATGCTTATCTTGTTTAATTATCCTTAGAAATTGTTTAAGCGAAAACAGAATACTTGACATGATTTTTTCATAAACACTTATCTGTAAAATAACTAAAGAAAAAATACCTCCATAATATTCTTTCTAACCACCATCGTTTAAATCTGAACTTCTTAGAACTCTTAATTGTTTCTAAAAATGTACATAAATAATATGGCTGGGGCAATTTAATCTGACTTTCCAAGAAATAATTTTGTAGTGTGTGTGTTAAACACGGTCAGTCATAGTATTTTGGAAGATAATTTAATACTTTCATGTTCATGCGTCATTGAATTATTTATTTTTTAGGAACTAAATTCCAAGAATAACTGCTTTTGAAAAGATTTAGGAGTATAAAAAGCTTCAAAGACTAAATATCTGGATAAATTTACGGAAATGATCGATTTTTTTCATGGAAGACGGAAAAAATTTAGACATGGGATTATCAATATTCTAAAAATTGTTAATTGTAGATTATTTGTAGAGATCTTTTTAAACACTAAAGACATGTTCCAAAGTTTTTAAAACATTTTCTTCTTACAACTAAAAATTGCCTCTTGTCCGCATACTGCTGCAATTAAACATTATCAGAAAAAGGGTATTTTGCACAGTTCGTAGAAATTGTATGTATATGTGAAAAAATAAACACACAAAAATTGAAAAAATGTGTATTTAATTGAATTGGTTTTAATCATTGTACTATACTTAGTATATGTTGCAGCAAAATTCCTTTACTCAAATATTCTATTATCTTGCATTTTGTTCAAATTAATTTATACTAGGTCCTGAAAAGATAGCATTTTAATTTTAAATAGCCTTAGAGAGAGAGAGATAGATGATTTGTAATTATTTGTTACGAAGGTAACCATGTTTAGGATATAATGATATATATATATATACAGTCAACTGTCAATAATTCGAAGTTGAAGGGACCAATGAAAAACAAACTATCAAGAGTTCGAATTATCAAGAGGGGAGGAACACACTCCCAAAATACATGAGGAGACATTTTTTAACACGTTTAAATTTGAAACTATGTCATAAAGAAAAAAAATTCAGATATATATATAAAATTATTTTAAAGTATTTTTAAAAAGTATATATTATAGTATATAGTATAAATATTATACAGAAGTTAAAATTCCTGAATTAAAATAATGCATTTATATATTAAAAACAACTAATGAAAGAATATATACTGTTCATGATAAATTTTTTGACGAAAAAATGTGTTATCTTTTTCTGTTTAAAGGCATTCAATCTAACTTTGTCAATAGAATTTTCTACAATATAGAAAGCTTTAAAAATGTCCGCATCAACATGATTTTGAAAGGAAAAATTGCGTAGTTTGTTTAGTGACACTTTATCTTCTGTCAGAGTTAAGTCCGATGGTAATCAAAGGAGCTACGTTACAGGCGAGACAAGCAGAAACAATGCAACACATAATATATGTAAGGTCCAACCTGTTTACTACAGGACTCTACATGATAGCGAGTGTTTGAAATGTTGAGAATTTTAAAAGATTACTTCGAATTATCGCGCGTATTATATTTCGGTCAGCCACAGATTTTACTTCGAAATATTGAGTGTACCAAAACATATTGTTTTAGTTCGAAATATCAAGAGTTTTTCTAGGGGCTGAGCATATATTTCGAATTAACGAGAGGTTCGCATTATCGAAGGTTTCAAATATCTATTTTATTTTAAATAAGGTCCTGGTTTCTTCTTTCCTTTCTTTCATCACTACAAGTAAAAGTTTCAAAAATAAAGCTTAGCAGCCCACTCAGAGTAAACGATCATTCAGGAAATAAATAAATATATATATATATATATATATATATTTATGATGTAGAAACACGCAGATATATTTTACTTCTCAATTTATACAGTCACCATATTTATCCATACATTTGTTCCATCCGTACACATAACCATCGAAATCAGCATTGTAGAAATGAACGCCAAGGCTGTAGAACTACATCAAAGCAGCTCGCTGAATCTCTCCAACCGTTCTGCCTGATAATTCCAGATCATATGTGGAATGCAGGCACTACCTTGGCAAGCAACTGGATCCCAAACATCTTTTTAACTGTCCTTCCATTATTGGTGCCCTTTTAAAAATAGACAATGACTACAGCATGGACATCCTATACTCGGATCGTGTCATGGATGTTGCCACGGCAGATTCACGCGTTTGGCAATATTTGACTCATTTCTATATCTTTATTTTGTTATATACACCTTTGCACTTTGTCATACACGACAACAACAACAACCGTTCTGAAATGTTGAAAGCTCAAGTGTGTTTTTAAATTTCCGAAGATTTAAAAAAACAACACTTGATTTGAAGTCGGAAATGTGTAAGAAGGTTGGTCCAATACATCCCTGTGAAG
Organism: Trichonephila clavata; assembly: GCA_019973975.1. NCBI lineage: Eukaryota > Metazoa > Arthropoda > Arachnida > Araneae > Nephilidae > Trichonephila > Trichonephila clavata. Next base: position 15,760 of record BMAO01002087.1, read on the forward strand.
AGTCTCTTCTTTTTGCATGACTATTCTGTTTTGTCAAATTCGGTGTATCTAAACCACATATGCCAAGGTGAAATGACACTTGTACGGTGCACTTCTTACAATTGCTGAAGAATTTCAGCTAAATATTAGGAAATGCACACACTGAAACGATGTCCCACTTTGTATTTCAATAGCGTACCATGTTTTCATCAACGCAGAAATCTTGTAACTGAGATTTAGTCACTTTACTGAAGAATCAATTCTATCTACTGTTATTGTTTGCTTGAGGTGATATGCTTTGTTGTCTTCAAAGAGATTTTTGTTGATGCCAGTTATTTTCACATCCATCAGAGCTCTTACTTTATTTTTGGAAACCCCGAACTATTTTTTGGAAATTGTTTCATATTTGGGAAAGTAGATTTCCATTCTCATTTAAAATTAATAAAGCTGGTGGGAAGTACACTTCCCATGACTTTATGAGGAGTTCAAATTGTTTTGTAAAAATCATTATATTACGTTCTAACGATATTAAAGTTTCAAAATTATAAAATCGTACACACATCAACAACAGATCTTTCTGATATAAACTTTCTCTTTCTTTTTTTTTAAGTTGAGGTATATTTAAAGGTATAATAGTACGATTCTTTTCTTAGAAATAGTTTAACAAATTTACAATGAACATCATGTCACTTTAACTCAAGTTTTGAATTTAAAACTTTTTCTATATTATTCCTTTTTTTCTTCAAATCTCTATATCAATGTCAAATTACATTTTTTTCAAATAAGTGAACCGTATAAATCTTTTCATCAAACATTTCTCGAAATAAAGGCTTAGAAATTTTGAATGTGTTAAAAGCTAAAAATATATTCCATTTATATCCATCTAAATTTTGATCGATACTTACATTTTCCTTTAAGTAAATAAGGATCAATTCAAGAAGTACTCCCTAACTCCTTAAATGTTCCATATGAATTCAAATACAGGAGAACTAATCCTTACAGAAAGAGAATATTCAATGTGTTGCTTCATATTCACATTTAAAACTGAAAGTGCTGATATAAGATGAGCTTTAAGAAATCGTCAAAAAAGCAAAAGCAATTATGCTCTTAAAAGTGATTCTGCATGATCAGCAAAATAGTATTTATATATATTTAGGTATTTATCTGTATGCAGAACTTACATTTGAATTTTTGATGACATGTCTTTTCTTACATTCTTGTGTGAGATATAAACTTAGTCATTCAAAACATAGAGTACTTTTGGATTTTGACGATTTTAATTGATGTCGTTTCATATAAGAATCATCCTCTTCTGATACAACATAGTTAGTATATATAAAATCAGCCTAGTTTAAATTTTTTTTAAATTTAATGCAATTTTCTATTTTAATAAAACAAATAAAAATTATACTGCGTAAATAACCACAAAAATACTATTTGCGTTTATCTTAATTAAGAAAATATTTATGTTTTTCCATAGTATTAATCAATTTTGGTACATATTTTCACTTCCCATACACATTATGAGCAAATATTAATAAAAACGATGAATTGAAAGTATATTTTATGTTATAAAATTCTTTCTATGCACAAATGATCCTATATTACATATCTTATTCTTATTTTTATAGAAAAAATGTACCATTTGTCTCAAATAAAATATTTTTTTTGAGCTAGCAAAATTTTATTTTAATAAATAAATAAAACTTTAGATTGCATGCAAAAAAATAAATTTAAATAAATATTGTTTGGTGTAAAACGTACTTGTAAAATAGGGAATTAAACTCTTAGTTTGCGTATTAAAAGATAAAACCATAACCTAAATTGCTCTACAGAATAACAGACTAATAGCTTAAAAAAATAATAATTTCCCTAAATGACCCCGATTCTGCATTAGTGAATCAAATATTTGTAAATGTTTTTCTTTGTGTGCAAGCAGGGGCAAATGTGCACCCCCGCAATACCCGTTATCCCAGAGGGGTCTCAGGATTTACGGGAGGTCAAAACTTGATTGAAGAAATTTACATACCCTTTGTAAGATCTGGCTTGGGGTCCAAAACCTGACTTTGCAGCGGAGAGGGCTATTATTCTTCGCTACATCACTGGCAGGAAGTTAATATAAAAAGGTAAATTCACATGTACATCTATAATACTCAAACCTATATTATTATTAAATATCCGATATTATAAGGTTTAATATCTACAGCACAGCATTTTTTTTATTCTTAAATTTATCATGATCCACTTTGAAAACTTAGTACAATGATTATAAAATCTATTATATTCTAAACGTTGATCCCAGTTTCTACTTTAACGTGGAAAGAATTTTTCTCAGATAACGGAAAAGTTTCAAGCTTTTTTGACACTTTTGAAGGGCTTAAGAAAGAATAATGAAATTAAGTCAAAATATAAGATATTTATGAAGATAAACGTATGAAAAAATATTTTAGTTTCGAGTGAATTATTGATCCTGTCTGCTTTAATGATGAAAGTGAAAGAAGAAATTTAACGCCTATGTCTCCCCTTTATTATCAAGAAAATGAGGCAAATTTCTATGCTTTAAAGATAAATAAACTTTTCTCCACAAGCTTAAATTAAAATGTAAAAAAAATATAATATTAACCGTTTTCATCAATGTACTATTTTCAGTATGTAAGTATACTATTTGCAGTATTATGCATATGACATATATACAAATATGTATACAGTAAAAAGATAAAGCATATATACAATTATTTTTACTTGTAAAAACTTCTTTAACAAAATTATACATCTTTGAACGAAAAATGCAATCTTAAAATATTTTAATTTGAATAATATATAATTTCAATTATATATAAAGTTTAACACTTTTGAATTTTATTTTGAATTATTTCACTAAAACATGTTTAAACGAGATATCAATTCATTGGCATGACCAAGTAATTTTAGCGCGTTTTTCACATGTTGTATTTTACAATAATGCCACTAATGAACTTTTTACTAACAGAAAGTAGTGTACTGTACCACTCCTCTAAATGTACTACTATTGAGCTGAAAAGAAATAATGACACAAATCTGTATCAGCACTATAAAAAAGCAAAAAAAAAAATCACAGAAGCTACAAAAGCCCAGAAAAGGTGACTTAACTCCTTGTCTAGGCATAAAACAGGAAAATTCGGGAAAACTATGGGAACATTTAAATATGATTCGGCTCATCTAGGGCACAAATGCGACCAAATGCCGAAACCCCGAGATCAATTGGTTGCTTATTGGCTGAGAAAAAGGTACGACAAAATAAGGAACGAAGAGACGAATTTGCGTCCTAATAGCGCTTTTGTTCCACTACGTGAAAAACGCGCGAAAATGATAATGCATTCGCAAAATTAATTTTATTTGTAGATAGAATCATAATATTAAGTTATAAAATAAAAGTTTCTAAGCTTTAAATGATATTTTGTTTTAATAAAGGGTGAACTAATTATTTTAGAGAATACCTAACTCTTGTTAGAAACATATTTGAAAATATGCAAAACAAGTAATAATTGGCTATAAAGAACTTACAAATAAATACATTTATCATTAAAAAATATAATTTTAATTAGTATTAAAAAGAAGCAACCCATCGTGCTCCAAAAACTATTTATTTTTCTTATACTTATTAAATAATCAATTAAACATACATTTATTTTTTCATAAAAATTAAACTAACGATAATTATATTTCTCGTAATTCTTATATCAACTGGCAAGTAATCAATACAAAATACTTTTGTTTAAGCACATTAATTTAAATTGTATACGCATTTTGTTATTCTAGAAAGGTTTGTCAGACAAACTGAATAATCTCTTTCAAAAGGAAGTACTTTTAAAAGCCAAAAGCATAAAAATTAAATCCTCCTTTTCCTTTCAACTATTTCCTTTAATTATGATTAAAGCCCACTGGGGAAATACCCTGATGATTTCAATACTAGACTTTTCCGATTATCGCATCCATAATTTCCATTCATTAGTTCATGTCATTTCTTTTAACCTTTTTAATCTATATAATGCATCTTTTCATATATTTTTTCTTTCAAAGTTCCTGAATCACAATGGTAAATAGTCATCTCCAAATGGCCAATTGAGTTAATGAGAGAGGGAATTTAAAGTGTATGTGAAATACACTTTTTATAATGCGAATTTGAAAGGGTTCCAATTTTTTTTTTGAAGTATAATGATTTTGACACCATTAAAAAGAAAACTAGATGCATATAAAATATTTATGAAATTAATATACACTGCGTTACAGTATCCATAAATGAATATTTTAATTATTTAATAAAATTTGTTTTGAATTAGGAACGCATTAATTTTGTTTCTTTAGTAGCTGATTAATTGTATCTTTCCTTTTTAGTAAAATCACGCAATGTATAAAACACATTGTATTTCCTGATATTTTTAAATATTCATGAGCAGTTAATAGACTTTTTTCGAAATTTTCCTTCATGCTAATAAATACTGATTTTAACAGTACTTAAAGTGTAATTTTATTTTGTTTTTTATATGAAGGAAATTACTATTTATGTTACTATATCTTTAATAATTTGTTTTCATATTATTTCGCTCATCTAATGTAGGAAAAAAACATCCAATAAATTATGAATTTATTTTTAATGATTAAAATTTTCTTCACAATATAAATTGGAAATCAGTATAAAAACAATTTGATAGTCAATTTTTATTATAATAAAGAAGTCAAATTTAAAAAAATAAATTTATATTAGTCATTTTATTTTATATGTCTCACAGTTTTCAGGGCAAACTATTTAAAATTCTGAACAATATGCTTCCAAGTAAAAGATGTAGTGTTTAACATTTTCCTCAAGCTGTATTTTAATTTTTAAAAAACTAAACAGAGCATTTTTTACAGATTTAATCATGATCAAAAATAATATAAATTTATGTTTGAAATCTTAAAAACTAAAAGAGACTTTTTTTTTGTATTTTTTGAATATTAATGTGAGGATTCACTATGTTTGTAAATATTGACAATTAAGTTGTTAAGCACTAATACACATTGCATAGTAACTTTAAAATGAAAAAAAAAATAAATTCATATGATGCTATCACACGTGAATTACAGATTTCGGTTTTCCCTGCTTCAAAACTGTCGTTATAGGAGCTCCGTTCAAATGTTATATTAACTTTACAAATTAAATATTAAGTTTGTTATAATAAATACTGTTCATTTCTCTATTATAACTCTAGCTCATAAATACAAAGAATTATTTTATAAATCTAAAGTAATTAAATATATTTATGTCTTATCTTAAGAAATACTACACAAATTATACTTTAGTTCAATGCATGTACCCGGTTTTATTCATTCATTGAAGGGAATCAAACCTTTATCTGGTATTATTTGAAGTTTATATAATTTAACGATTAAGAAAAATAGTTTAGATAAAATAAACTGTTGAAAATGATTTATATCATTTAGTACGTATACTTATTCTTTAATACATGGCACTTAAATCTACCATTTTCGTTTGTGAGTAAAAATATCGGGTATTGTACTACTAATCTATTCACTGTACAACTACTTTTTCAAAAAATAGAACAATGTATATATTTGAAACTCCATATAGAGTTAATAATATTATTTAAGTTACTAAAAACACCGTTCTTTAAAAATAGTTATGGAAAAAATTATTTGGGTTTCTGAGCCAAATAAAATAATCTCCAGAATTTTTATTTAGCCTTTTTTAATCAATATCTCCTAAATCATGTAAATCAACTAATTTAATTTAAGCTATAAGGATTATAAATGTAAGAAAATCAATGATGCTATAATGTACGTATTATGGCATAATTGTGACAATAATTTGAAAATTCCGAACCAAACAAATTTGATAAAATATCAATCTTCAATCTAATGAATAGGAATAGAATTGAAAGTCTTAAGCAGCTCATTCCGAATTAGAAGCAATAATTGTATTTGACTTAACACTAAAGGAACTATTTGGGAAGATAGTAAAAGACATACCATAAAAAACAATGTTTTAATAAATACGTTCTTCTTAATATAATCCTGAAAACAAGATGTTTATTATTATTTTCAATTACATTATGTAAAAACTTCCTTAATTAATACATTTGTTCAAGTTATACATTCTTATTGTAATAGTATGATGTATTTTCTAAGTATTAAATTCAATTTAGTGGACATGAAATTTAGGACGAAAGTCATGAAATTAATCTATATGCACGTTAATTAAGGGTTTCTTTTACAGCATTTAGTTTTTTTTATAGAAGAACGGAAAAATATAAGTTTGAGTTTTTTCCCCTATTATTCTTCCAAGATATAACGTTTATCTTATAAGAAAAATTTTTAAAAAAATGTTTACTTATTCTCATTTTCATGTTAATTTCAAACTTATTATAAAAACTGCAGTATTTTTTAATGAAAATGATGCCATTCATTTTACCCCCTTAATAGCTTTTTAAATCCTTTACCCGTACAATAAATACATTTGCTCGTTCAATTTCAGTAGGGAGGATGACATCTATTGCTTTCAAAGAATTCGTAATTAAGTAGTTCCATATTTAAATTGCTAATGCATTATGAATAACGTGTATTATAAATGAATCTCATTTCAAAATAAAGACATGCAATTTTACAGAATATTTCGTGACTATCATTTAATTTCTATGATTCTTAGATTTACCTTGAACGCCAGACAGAAAATGAATTAAAGTTTCTTTTTTCTTTACTGGACACGGTAAATGCCTTTTATCTCATTTTCTTTTCAAAAAGGAGTGGACAACAAATAGTCGCACGCGTGTCTTCATAATAAATTCAGGATTTTCGTTTCCATTCTGTCTTCAACTATTTATTTAGATGATATGCAATAAGTGCAACTGCATATATTAGTTCATAAAATAATAAAAAGAATTTCTTGACTTTTTATAGTAAAAATGTTTTTTATTGCGATAGGAAAATTAAAAAGTAATTGTTTTATGCGTTTTGCATACAAAACTAGTAATAAATTACTAAATCTAATAGATCAAAAACCGAAACTTTTCTATGAATAAACCCCATAATCCCTTTTGAGATATTATTTTCTTAAAACCCGTTCTTTTAGTGGGATTTCAGTTTATTAATGGAAAAAATAAGCATATACACACGATTTTATCACAGTAGATCTAGTAATCAGAAAATTGGATTTTTTTTTGTCTTTATGAACCAGTAACTCCTCACTGCCCCCATAGAAGTTGATTTCTGTAAAATCCAATTTTTAGCAATTTCTATTCATCAAAAGAAATATGCTTAAAAAATTTCAAGTATTTGAATCTATCAGTTGAAAAACAAACTTCTTTTTTATTTGTGACATTTATCTTCAAGTCAGTACAACTCCTCTTGAAGGCCAATTTTTGGAAAACCTCTTTTTTGTGTGAGCCTGTAATCCTCTAAATGATGCCATTACTTGCAAATTTCAAGTTAATAGGTCAAATAGTTCAAAAACTGGATTAATTAATTATAACGCCCTTATGTCCAGCAACGCTAATTATGGATCAATATTTTTGCATAACATCTTTTGTAATGGATCTGTACTTTATGAAAGTAACGTGGCAAACCATATTTCAAGTATGGAGTTCAAATATTTGAAGAGATACTGGGATGAGTGAGTCACTTTTCTATTATATATACATAGATAAAAAAAATAACCACTCTTCCGGAATAGTGGTTAGCGACGCTGACTGCAATGCTGTAGGGCCTTGGTTCGAATCCCGGAGAATGCATGGATGTTTGTAAATGTAAAGTGCCTTCGCGGCATAGGGGTTCTCTAAATATCAGTCAAGCCGCAAGTCCTCTCGTGAGGTTGGTCGAAGGGAACAGAGGTGGGAAGGCTTTTACCACCCCGGAGTGTTCAACCTCAAAATTGTTGTCGGACCGAGCCAAATCGTATGGTCACCTGTATAGTGCTCAAAACTAAGGCTAACAGCGGGCGTACAACCTAGCTCAAGGCTATGGGGAATATTGTGGGCTTCTATATGACAGCTTCAGATAGGTGGCATTAGAAACAACAACAGATTAAAAATTAATATTTGTTCCCAAATAAATGAACAATGCAATAAAAGGAACAAGTTATGTGTACAATGTACAATTTATTCCAGGGAATTTTTCCGTAAAAGTCTTGAATGTTACACAACATTGTTATTTACATTAAATAAATAAATAAATAATATTTTTCTTTCATAGCATATATTGCAAATAACGATATTTCAGAATGAACTATGTATATTTTGTGGATAATTACTCTGAATAACATTTAATATTGAAACAGATCTTAATGTTAACAATACAACTTGAGAGGTTTACATAATAAGGAAATAGTCAGTTAATCAAGATTTACTTATTAAATACATTTGAAATTGATATTCACATTAGAATAAAAAAATCAATATTTTCCGAGCAAAATTAATTTAAAATCTGCTTTTGCTGATCCCTCTTATTTTTGAAAACATTACTTTCACATCAAATTACTTTATTGTGCTATTAAATTATTAAGATCTCCTATAAGTAATTATTTCTTAATTTTATATATTTAAAAATAGATTTTGATTTTAAGCAGTGGAGCTATAAATAATTACCTTCATCTATCTAATTTTCAAAAAAAAAATATATGCTCAATTAATTTAAATATTAATTTAGTGGATATATTTTTGAACTGTCTACGACGAGTTAGAATGTTCAACAGTTATCTTTGGGAATAGGTATTATTCATTTCAATGTTTGGGAGTGAAGCATTTGGTTCTAATGCTTAAGCTAAGTACAAAATTCATTTTAAATCCACAGAGACAAATGCTGCATGCCAATCCAAAGAATTCAATTACCGATAGCATAGACACATAGACGTTAAATAAGCCAAGAGGAAATACAAATCATATTATAAAATTGTTTCTAGAATTCAGTAAACTTTAATATGTAATGGTATGCAAAAAAGCCTCTTAAATACAAAAATATTCATAATATTTTTTATCTTTCTTTTTTTTGTAATACTTCTTAAATAAATAATATTTATAAATGTTCACAAAATACTCAAATACATGTTTTACTTGTAAGCCAATGCTAAAAAAATTATATAGATGCGACTCTCGATAGTTCGAAATTGAAGGGGTGGATGGAAAACTTCGATTTATCAAGAGTTTGAATTATCAAGTGGGTAGGAAAAAACATCTAAAATACACGAAAAGAGAAAGTTTTTTCTGAAGCATTTAAATTCGGAACTATGTAATAAAAAAAACAATTGTACATATGTATAAAATCATTTTAAAGTATTTTTAAAAAGTACATATTATGCAATATAAATATTGAACAGAAGTTAAAAGTCGTGCTTTAAAATTTCATTTATATATTAAAAACAACTATTAAAAGAATACATACTGTGCATAATTATTATTTTTTTTGAACGAAATTTTTTTTTTGTTTTATGGCATTTAATTTAAATTTGTCAATAGATTTTTCTCGAATATATGTAACTTGTAAAATGTACACATCAACGGGATTTTAACGGAAAAAAGTTGCGTTGTCTGTTTAGGGACACTTCAGCTTGTGTCAGAGTTATCGGAGTCCGCTCCCATGGTCATCAAAGAGGCTACGTTACAGCAGAGCAAACAAAGACAATGCAACACAAAATAAGTAAGCTCCAACCTGTTTGCTATAGGACTCTACATGATAGTGAGTGTTTGATTCATCGAGAGTTTTATTAGAAAACTGTTCGAATTATCGCGTGAGCATTCTGGCCGGCCACAGATTTTACTTCTAAATTTTGAGTGTACCAAAACTCATTGTCTTAATTCGAAGTATCAAGAGTTTTTCTACGGGCTGTAGGTATAATTCAAATTAGAAAGACGTTAGTATTACCGAAAATTTGATTTATCAAGAGTTGACTGTATCTATATATTGAAAATTAACAGATTTGCTCTTTTTTAGGTACCCAAAATCATAAAAATGCTTTAATTGTATTGAAGTGTGCAAACATTAATATGATTTTTGCGTCGCCTGCTTAAGGAATACTACAAGGATAAATACATTTATCATTTCTTTTGTTAAAAAAACAAATCTCAGATACTAACGTATTTATTATACCTCATTCCGCAATATGACGTTTAGAAAATTTTGACGATTTTTATACATTACAAGTGATTAGAATATAAAGTGTTATGTGAAGGTTTAAAACACATTACAAATACCTTAATAACCAAGGACTGGTATTGTAATATGATTATTCGAATTGTTATGCACGAACAATCCCAGTTGGAAAATTTTAAGTCATTTAATTCTTTACATTATTATTTAAATCATTTACATAAGGTGAAGTTCACATTATTTTTTAAATCCTTTCCTCTATAAATGCCATAATAATACACAGAAAATGCTTTTTTTAGATTAAAAAAAAGCAAACAATGTTTAGAACATAAATTTTTCAATATGTACAATGTGAGCATTATATCAATACTAATTCATATTTCACTATTCAAATTTGAATTTTCTTACGCATTAAAGTAATATGAATAACTTCAAGATGATAAAAATAGCAGCAAAATAGCATTTCTAAGACAAACAACAACCAATTTCATCATCTTTTAAGCTCTGACGTGAGTCTAATACCATCACAAATAACTTTCTTATTTTAACCACATGACATCTTAAAGTAAAACTTTTTGTAAGAAAGGAAGGGTAATGAATATGCATGTGCTATTTGAAAGGAACGGGTATGCTGATTTCTCCTTTGGTAAGATGGAAATTCTTCCGAATTCTTGCTCAGACTCCTCGCGCTCACTCCTTTCACTTCAACCACTCTAGCTCGGAATAATGAAATAAAAAGAATGAGTTTTTCCGCAAGTTCCGAGTTCCAACCTCAGATAAAAAGAGAATTAGATAACGTACACAATAACCAGATAACGTCAAGTGAAGGATCGTTCTCGTATGGTGATTCGAAATAGATATTCCGGAATTGAATTTATTCCCTCTATTAGAATTATTTCTCATGCGCTTAATTTGATCCGATAGAAGCGGATTTCCTTATTAGCAGTAAGGAAAGATTTGATAGTCGTTTTGATTACAGAAAACGTTTGTGAAAAAGTATAGGTTATGAAAGAGTTTTGGGGAAATTCTTAAATTTCAGGAGATAGCTAGTTTTAAAAAACATTTTGACACACATTTAAAGAGGATTTCAAAAACTTCATTTAAAAATGTATTTTTTGTAGGTATAATTTACATATATTTACCTATTTAATAAGAATATTAAACTTTTTTTTAAAACTTTTCTATAGTACTTTAGATTTTCGGTGTGTAGCCATTTTTAAACTACGAAAAGTAATTCTATAATTTTACTCAGGTTAACAGCACTTGAAAATTTAAGATGTTGATTTGAAGCTTTTTACATATAATATATTTAAATGTTCTATGACATCATTTGTGTATTTTTAGTGCATTTTTTATAAATGAGCTACATTACATTTCTTCAGTATAAAGCATTTTGTTATTTGAGGCATATAGCTCTATTAAAACCCTCTGAAAATCAAGATACATAGTGATTTATTAAGTTAAGTAATCTATAAATAGGTTCATTGAAAATTATTCACAATGTTTTTCTTTTATATATATATGTATATATATTTCAAAAATATACAAAAAATAGTTATTAATCTAAGATACTTATAGTCATGATAGTACAAAGTCTTTTAGCCACAGTAGTACTAAAGCAAATTCCTGGCTTTTGGAAAAATGATTGCAGGTTTAAATAATGTTTTGCGGCCTGCCAACCTTCCCCTGTATTTACCAATACTCTGGCTATAGGGAAAGTAAGAAATGCTTAGTGAAGTTTAACTATTATTGAAAAAAAACCATAATCTACACTCACTTCCAAAAGTTATGCATGAAGATGTAAAATGCAAAAAAATCAACAAATACTGCTTTGATTGACACAAAATTTGGCAGTAAAGTAGCATATATATTTATACATAAAACATAATCAATAATTACATAAAGAAGAAAAATATTAAATTTTTGTAAGTTATCAGATAATGTCATACTATAGACTTAAACAGAATTATGTATAAAGTGAAAATAAACAGCATAAAATGAAAAAGTACATTAATAGGGTATGTGATCCAACCTCATCTCTATGCAAAGTTTACACCTTCGGACCATGCTTTCAATTAGGTGGTTCAACCACCGCAGAACTAAGCAATCGCCATTCTTCTTGTAGAGCAGTTTCCAGCTCAATAAGAGTGGCTGGAGGTGGGAAACGTGAAGATACAGCACGGCCGAGAGCATCCCAAAGATTTTCAATGGGATTAAGATCAGGCGAATATGCTGGCCACGCCATAAGCGCAATCCCTTCACGCTCCAGGTAGTCATCGACGATGTCAGCTCTATAGGGACGTGCGTTATCGTCCATTAAAACAAAAGTAGGGCCAACTGCTGCAGCGTATAATCTCACAATGGGTTCTAGGACTTCATCTCGATACCGGACAGCCGTTACAGAACCCCGTTTAAATATGTGCAGGTCGGTGCGGTATCCTAAAGATATCCCTGCCCACATCATAATGCTTCCGCTTCGGAATGCGTGATGTTCGGTGATGTTTTGGGGTTGATTGCGTGTTCCTTGTTTACGCCATATCCTTATACGCTTGTCATCTGGTACCACAGCAAATCTTGACTCATCAGTAAACATGACATTGACCCAGTCAGACACAGTCCGATTGTCATATTCCCGGCACCACTTTAATCGCGCCCCTCTTGACTGGACGGATAGCGGAACACAAACTCGAGGTACCCGGGCATACAGTCAATTCATATATAATCTTCGGCGTACAGTAGCTGCAGATATAGCCTTACCAATGCACGCTGTAACCATAAATGTCACACGTGAGGAGGTCACTCTGCGATTCCGCTTGGCTACAATAGCAATATATCGATCTTCCTTGGAGGTGGTAACCTTGGGCGACCGCCTACGGGCCTTCGGACAACTATCTGTGTGGTTTGGAATTGTTTCCATAAACGTGAAATTACAGAATGATGAACGCCGAAGAAAAGAGCAACGTCCGTGATCGACTGCCCTACTTCAATGCGTCCCACAGCACGACAGCACTCAGAATCTTCCATTCGTTTTCTGGAAGTCATAGAAACACGTATGTCTTGAAAACAAATTGTACGAAAATTTATAAAACACGTCCTATCAACACTTACAATCAACTTCTGTAACCCTTCATAAAGCTGGCTTCTTATAAGTCTGCCCTTTTTGCATATTTCTTGACATGAAAGCACGATTGGCTGTTAACTAACATATTTGCATACTTCCATCTACCTCTGCAGTGAATTGCATCCTCTTAAATTCTGATTGACTTCCAGAAATTAGCATTTTCCTCTCCGTGCTTAACATTTGGAAGTGAGTGTATTAATGCAAAACGATTATATTATAGTCTATAATATCTACTAGAATATTTTAAAACCAAAGCTAAAACAATTAGATAAAGACTTACCACGTAAGTACAGCAAGAATCATATTCCCGAGAGATAGAAAAGTGAATACCTGTAACGCATAAAATTAGTAAGATTTGATAAAATAACATAAAGTCTAAATATATATATATACACATTTAAAAACTCTAAATTTTGTTTGAAAACTTATAGGAAATAAAAGTACAACCCAGACATACACAATCTAATTTAAATAAATTATGATATTGTTAATTTACTTAGCATTTACCATCTATCGATTAAGTGTACAACTAATTACTATTTCTTAGCTAAACATAGGAATATATCATTTTATAAACTTAGCAGGGTATCCATGTTCCATACATTGTTTAATAAAGTTATTAAAATTTAAATATATATTAAATTTATGACTAACTAATACGTTATAATGATATATGCAATTGAAAATAATATTTCTATATATAGATATAGAAAAGTTCGAATTCCAGTAAGAAACTTTAAGAATGTTAAAAAACAAATAATCTATTTTATCATAAATGTTGCTATGTAGTTTATAGTTATTAATATACAATGATACATCCAAGTAATTAGTTTTCACTGGATTACTATTAATTTTAATTAGGTTTAAATAATTGGGATAAAAGTAATATTGGGGTTAACATTATTACTTTTACCAAAAATAATTAAATCATCTATGTATCTAAAAATGTAATAATCATTATTAATGATATATTTTTATTCGTAAAAGTGTAAATATAAATTAGCCAAACTATTGCTAGCAGCAACCTTTGCTTGAGGCAAACCTTTAGATTGTTTGTACAAAGAACCATTAAAAATAATGTAGTTTTCTTTTAAGTCTCTCTATATTTTTTAGTCAAAAATTCTCTACAAGAGAGAGATGAATAGACATGATTAAAACTGAAAAGAATTGAAATTGCAAGATAACCAGACAGATTTTAAGAGGTTATATGAAAAATTGAAATAATAGAGTTAAATATAAAAAAATTAAAAAGCATGGATGCTATACAGTATAAAACAAAAAAATAAAATTTAAGGCTATTATAGTCTTAGGAAAATTATATATATATATATAATTTTCATAAACGACCAGAGTTTTAAGTTTTGTTTTTTGTTTTCTTACATATAATCAATAATTGCTAAATTTGGGTGCTTATGTGTTTCTTATTTCTATGAACAACAGTATTGAGAAAAACATAACCTGTAAGTACATGCACACACTTATCATTTCTAATAAGTTCTTCAACAAACGTGGAATAAAGGCTTAGCATTATTTTTTAGAAATATTTTATTAATAAACGCTTTATATTAATTTTGAAAATGAATAAAGACTCAGATTACTCTCTTATAAGCATGCTTTTTTATAGTTTTCTTCCCTTTTATCCTAAGCCTTACTGTTTTAACACGTGGGACCGAATAAATATGCTTATACAAGCGAAATACATATATGTACAACTCTTTGTTAGATGAATTCGGTCGTATCCGGAATCGGTCCAGTAAATAAAATTCGCATATTAGTTAGTCTTTTTGAAAACAAAACAGCCGTGTTATAAAACCTAGGAGAGAAAAAATATAACCTTTAACTTTAAAGCTACTTTGATATTTTGGGAACATAAACTGACAAATTTTTCTATTGTAAAATTGGAATGTTTAAAATATAAACTAAAATGTACTTAGTAGTTAAAAATTTCTAGTAAGAATTATTTGCATACAATATTTAGGTTTTATAGCAACTGCATTTTCGCTTGAAGTCGCTTCCCTATAGCGTGGCAGTGGTAAAATTCGCTTTTGGTAGAGAATTGTTTTTTTTATAAATATATAAATAAATAAAAATGAATGTCCATAAGTAGTTCAATAACTTGGTTTTGTGTGGTATGGCTGTAAACACTTTTTGAGGCACAGACCAGCTCAGACATTATTACTCCAGAATCATGATTTCTTTCTCATATTTTTCTGTTTGTGTGTGTATCCTTTTTTGAACAATAAACTTTGCGGTATTTTATAGGCTGACGTTTCCCAAGAGCAGGAGGAATATGGGATATAAAATAACGTTCAGTAAGACGGACAGGGTTATTTTCTGCACGTAGTCTGCCAGGATTCTTTTGTCCAGAAACTGTATCTGCAACTTGGTTTCGAAATTCTAAGAATGTAATATGTTTCCCAACTACATATTTATTGAGCAGAAATGAGTTCCAGAGTACCTTGTCTAGCAAATGTGAAAAAGTATTTTTATAATATTTTTCCTGGCATTGTGGATGGGGGAATATTTTCTGATCTCAGCTATTTACACCGCATATAGTAAGTCACTCAAAAAGTTACCCCGTATAATATCTGGGAATGATTTTTTGGAGCTTTAATACTATGACCAAGATAATCTTTGCTATGGCAGTTAAAAGTTTAATATACTTATTTGACAATATGCCCCATTAATTGGTTCTTACAGTTTATGAAAGGGAAATGAAATTGAATTAATTTTCCAGTTTAAATTTGATAATAACCAACCCTGAAGTACAGCATGCGTAAAAATATAAAACATTTTTCAAAAAATTCAACTGATGAATTAGAGAAGCGAAATAAAAAATGTAAAAGAAAAAGTAGTTCATGCGTCTGGTTTCTTCAATAGATTTATAGACCAAGTGTGTTCCTTCAAAGGTCAGAATTAAAAAAATATCAATTTATCTTCTGTAAAATTTTTAAAACGAAAAATATTACAAATTATTGTTATAATTTTTCTTGTTCTGAAACAAACCACTACTTGAATGAATTAAGGGAACATCACTTGTTTTAAATTTCATAGAGTTTTCAAGACATATATATTTAAGATATGTAATTTTAAGGAAATGTGAACATTTAAAGCCCTGCAGATGCTTTGGGCAATCCAAACAAATGTTTTCTTTTTCGAAATTCATTGGCTCATTTAAAAAAAAAAGAACCATTGCAATACAATTGAATGAGTAACATAATTTTGATATTTGCAAAAACTTGTTGAGAGTCGTAAAATGTCTAATTGTATGCAGGTTATACAATCAATTACGTCGATATTTGAAGCCCAGAAAAAAAAAAGAGCTATTATCAATGGTAATCGTAATTTCAAACAATGATCAGGTGATGAGGAGAGCGCCTTAATTTTAAATCCATTCTCCAAATTTCCAAACACCAAGGACATAGACGAGGGGTACTTAACTATTTTTTCCCCGCTGGGCCGCATACATATGACAACTATTTTACACGGCCCGCAACATGAGAATTAAGTAAGGGAGGAAGGACACTATAATATCTAATCTATTTAATTTACGGAAATTTTATCGAATTATATAAACTAATAATTTTGGATTTTATGTTAAAACTGTATTTGACTCAATCAAACTCGGATAACAAAAGATAAGTTTTATGCAAACTTTACCAAGTCTTAGGTATTTTTGATTTACTTCCAGCAATTATCCAAAGCCCCTAGTTTGCATCGTACTGTCATAAAAACAAAGCTATCACGTACTTTAGAAATTTGATTTTTCTTTTTAATATATACTTGTTTATTTTTATTTCAGATAATAAGGTATCTGTAAACCTTCGAAGAAATGTTTTTGAAAAACTGCAATTTGACACTTAAATATTTTTTACCGATGAAATAATATAACTTAAAACTATGAAAAATATATTTAATATTTTACTTATAGCCCAAAAAATTTTAGGGAGAAAAATATAGTGACAATAGGTAATTAAATATATTTTTAGAATAACGCACATAACTCAAATATATATATATATATATATAAGCCCAAATATCACTTTTTTCTGTAAATTTCATGTTGATCATCATAACAATTTTTAAGGCTTTTACCAGTTTTCCGATGGAATTAAATTATTACACTTTTTATTAAGGTTCGAGTAAAAGAACATTGAAAACGCATTAAAAATCTATTACGAGACATGATATAGACCTTCAGTTACTAAAAACATATCAACTTTATAATTATGGAAATACTAGGGGTTCTTTAAATCTATAAAAAAAATGTACTTGTAAAATTTAAACTCATTTAGTTCACTAATTTTCTGATATTTACGTTGTCAAATGTCAATACGGTATAAAAATGCATTTAAAGATAAATCAGAAATAAACTTCAAATTGCAATTTTTAATATTAAGCAAATTTAGATATACTTAAAATATCCTTGATTTACAAATAACAAACTCTTTACTCTCTAAAACGCTGTTTTTTCCCCTTGTAGCTTTTAAAATGCTTCTGCGCTGTTCTACATTTGTTGTTGAATACCATTCTGAAACGTTAATTTTTTAACGACAAGATATTTGTATGATTTTGAAGTAAAATAACAGGGAGTTACATGATGTTTTTTTTAAAATTTTAACACAACCCTTGCACCTATCATTAAATTGTGTATCATCATCCAATGAATACACCAGATTTTAAAGTTTTGAGGCACACGAAAACTTCTTTCGGTACTTTCTGCCATATAATGCCATTAAAACACTCGTTTGAGTTTTGCATTTTTCCATGCAGGCATTTAGTAAGTAGTTCTTTGGTACATAATTCTAAATATGTAGGCTTAATTATGTTTAACACATCATTAGGTTTTTGGCCACAAGATAGTGGTCGCTGGTAGTAGCACCAACTATCTTTTCCGATGGGACACTGTCCATACATAAGTTTCTTGGCACTTGATGAGCAATGGAACAGGGCCACAATAAAATTTTGTTGAATCCCGGAGAGGTTTCCATCATTGCCATAAAAGAGTCGGTGAGATTACCTTTACTAGACAGATTGTTATTTTTCGACTTTAGTCTGTGCAATCTTGCTCCCACTCCCTTTTGAACATAGCCGATGCATTCATATTTTGTAACGCTATGGTTCTCATAAGTATCTTTGACACTGATGAAGTCCTTAGAATCCCCGTCATCATAATAGTGTACATATTTAAAGTCTATTTTCACAATACGACGTTGAAAGGTTCTAGTAGCACCAAAAGCATCAATTTTTAATGCAGAACCTTAAAAATTGCTATAGCATACGTGATCTGCTGAAAAAGTTTATTTCTCAATGCTTTTAGGCACTTTAGAAATCTAACTGCAGACGGGGTAATATGACGTTATTATTTCTATGCCATGTTTACTTTCCAAGAGTCAACTGACAAAGCCGTGATACACCCATGGAAGTGTAACCTCTACATTATCACGCTGTATCCAACTGAAACACCACAATCAACCATTTTCTTTTTAGAAGGATGTAGCACTAACAGTTCAGAAACTGCTTTTTGCATTGATAGTTCTCTAACTTCTGAAATCATAGCCTTGAGTTTGTTCTGCTGATTAGTGTACGCAATTTTACTGCGCCTGGGTAACTTTAACTTAGCACATAATTTAAACCCAGCAGAAAAACCTTTACCAATTTGTCTCATTCCATAAACAATTCTTGTATTTACTTCAGGACAGTTTAAAGCTTTCTTTGAACTAGAAAACTCTGGGTAAAAGTCACAATATTTACACCTTACAACAAAATTTGAGCACAAACCATATCTTGAATCCTCAGAAAGCAGTACAATTTCTTGGATACATCTTGGGTAACAATGTTCTAAAAAACCAAGTGATATATCAATTACTTCTATATCAATAGATATGCTGCCAGTAAGTGGTTTACTTTCATATCTGTCATTTCTTTTTCTAAAACAGCAGACATTTTAATCTTTGAAATACTGGCTTTGGTAGTTGTTGAGCTGCAATGTTTAGATTTGTTATTGGTAAATTTATTACAACGAAATTGACGTTTTCTATTTGTATATGCTCAGAATAACCCATTTCAAATGAAAAAAAAAATTAAATGTCCAGCAATAAAAAAGGTTTAAAATGTGAACTTATAAAGAGCTGCGCAATTGTAAGCAAATGTAAACAAACGATAACGCATTCTCTTTTCCTGACAGATTCCGGATAAAAATATTAGTAAAAACCTGTTGCCAATTATATTTTTGAAGATTCTGAAAACTCGAATTCATATTTTAAAGTGTACACATTTTCTACTATTGCATTTTTAAACGATACTATGAAAAAAAATTAAGCAAACATTTTTTCAACATCCGGAATGCTGACTTGTACTTCCGGTTTGAAAAAAGTAGCTACCGAGTAAATTTTAAATCCACATAACATAAGTTCTAAATAAGATAGAAACAAAACTCAAACGCCATTTTACACTAAAATGTGTGTGTTCAAATTTTAAAATAACATCAAAATTCGAAAATTGAAAATTTTGACGAAAATGATGTTTTGCAGGGGTACCGATACCATCCATAGCTCAAGATGGTAACACAGACCCTTTTCTGAATTCCGGCTAGGTGTTTAAACTTAGTTTAGACTTGATTGTGTATTTTTGTTTGAAATTTATTCAAATATATTTTTGACTTTACCAAAAAAATATCTGAAGAAAAAATTGAAGCATTTAAGAAACACTCTAACAATCTCTGCATCAATTCATATGTTTATCCATATATTTATTATAAATCAATATATACAATGTTTTATAACATGCCTTCGTTCGTTGCATTTTGCCTCATTACTACCGACAAAATATTTTGTTATCGCAAATATTTTTTTTAAGAAAGCTAGTTTTTGAAAACAACCTCAAGAAAAAGAGCTATTGAAAGATTTGTGCTTAGTGTTATAGTGGCGAGCAAAATTATATTTTTAAATATAACATTTTCAAGACAAACCACATATACAAACTTGTTGATCCATAGTTGCTTTTCTCAATGATCCTAATCGTCGTGAAACAACATGTATTTGTTAGATATTTCGCGCTTGGCAGATATGAGGGTAAATAAAAAATTAGTTTCATCCACTAAATTGTCGCTGCTAAAATGTAATTCTTTGTCACTAACAGTTACATTTGCAAACGGAAAAGGAGTTATCCTTCAATTCTTACCATCACGACCAATAGCAAATCTGATAGATTTGATTGCTTGATTGGTAGAGTATATCGCTAAATTTTAAATCCATCGTTCTTAAATAATCGAATTTGTCAGAGCAATGGGCCATAATCAGGTCACTCAGAAAATTTCAGTGAGCCGCAGGTTGAATATCGCTGACTTAGACTCAACATGTTTAACATACATCCATTCCTCAACATAAATAAGTATTAAGGTACCTAAATTCCATTCCTTAAATATTTAAAGTCAATATTGGCTAACCCTTTGACTATTTATGTGAGACATTTGCTTAAATGTATTTTAAATTTTTTTATCTCTAATTAATTTCCAATTTTTTTAAAGAGAAATTGTAATTCCACAAAACATTTGATTCACTTAATTCCTTAATTGTCGCCAACGTATATATCCGTCTCACTCTACCGGTGTATTTTGTTCCTTGGACGCATATATACGTATTTTCGAATAATTTTAATAATGTTTTCATAATTTTTTCGCTGCTATCAGTAAAACTATTCCAAAGGATTTCGAATGCAATAAGATTACCTTGAAAGTGTGTTTGCGAAGTATTTACTTATTTGAAGTAACATTTGCTTATATATGCTTTTTCCTTCTTCAGAACCCCCCCACCCAAACACAATTCGATACATATGGCATCGATGCACATTTGTGAAAAATGATGGCCCTGAAGGGCGAATCATTTAATTTTTAATTAATCACTTAATTTTTAATTTAATCACTTAATTCGGTAGCTAATGGTTTAAAACTCAAACTTTGCCTTTGGATAGACATAATTGTTTCACTTTTTCTCAATATAATTTCTAAAAGCAACATTTATTAACATCCCGGATTTGTTCGAAAAATTACATTATTTCTCATCGAAGTTGTTTACAAGCTCGTAATAAATATATCTGAAAATTTTAAATGCGTCTCTAATATAAATTAAAATAAAGATGTCAACAATTACGAAGACTTCTTGTCTGTAAAATCAATTTCTTCAAATTTTGTAGCGAAATAAGGTATACAATTTAATAAAATGAGTATTGAAATAAAAAAAATCACTCCCTTTTGTCGGCCATGATTAGTCTTTGCTAAAAAATTGGGTAATTCTATTTTAATAGCCTTTTGCATAACTTTAATGCAAAAACAATTGTAGCAAAGCATGTAATCAAACGGTGTTTAAAATTATTAACACTATCAACACATTTAGTACCTTTAAAATGAAGCACATATATCGTTACCTTATCTTTTTTTTTCTCCCTTTCTCTGCTATTGATCTTAGTATTCACTAAAAATGAATTAACCCTATTTGTTAATATGGCGTTGGATCTTAGAAAAATAAAAATGTAATATTTCATCGCATTTTTCGTGTCTTTCATATAATTTGACATAATCGCATTAAAAAAATGACACTTCTAGCTGAAGCTTGGGTTTTTTTCTTCATTAATTAGTTTTCGTAAATGCTGATATCGGTAAAATGATACATCGAACAGTACTAAAAAAATATTTCTTATGGCAATTTGGGCAAATTCTTTTTGAAACTTTTATATAAGACGTAATTACTGGATCCGTAATCATAATAAAAAGTTTGTGACGGGAAAAAATTGTAGATTACATAGGATGAAAAAAAATACGTATCAAGCACTTGTATTTTGAGGAACAAGTAACATGAATAAACTGTGAACAGAGTTTTTTTCTCTCTACCATAAAGTTAATTTTATCAAAATGATCTGGCTAGGTAATAAAATGGAATTATGTTTTTTTTTATTTTCTCAGATTGGAAATATTTATGGCTTTTTTAGTTTTTTTCAATTTTTAATGTTGGAAAAGTATACTTTTTTTAACGAATAAAGTCAAAAGTACAACGTTTAGTGATGAATCAAGGTAGCATTTCGCTTAATAACATCGCATCATCAAGCAACACGAGAAGTATTGGTAGAATGCGTAAGTGAACCGAGCATGAGAACCCATAATGATCAGCATTCCAATCAAAGACAAATGGAAGTAGCTTTTAATTTGAAGGCATGCAGATAAGAAGCAAATGGTCCGTGGTTATTTAAGAATTATGGAACGTAATTTGAGTGGGGATTGATATCTAAGATTGATTTTTTGCAAGAAAGATTTGATTCGTAATCCAGTTTAAGAGTTTGACCACCAACTCTCTCAGTAACTTGAAGGACTTTGATGACGGAGTGAGGGGTGGAAACAATCGTCTCTGTTCCATTAGTAGCATAATAATCTGCATAAGATAATTAAAAATCATTATTATGAGCTATATTTAACGTTCATCAGCCCCTGTACTCAATGGGTCTTTAATACAAGGACTTGAGCCCTTGACACACCATTAACAAGATATGAACATAACCGCCACCACATTTTCTTCTAAATAAATTGATAAAACAATAAAAAAAGAGAAGCAGTAAATACATATTTGCTATAGTACTAAACATATTAAATGTAGCCACGATAGTCTAGTGGTCAAAGTTACGGACTCTTGGTTGGCGTATTGTTAGATCGAGTCTAGTACCACTAAAGCCAAGCGTGTAGGAGGTGATGCACGTAAATTATATCGAGACTCGAACATCCTCCCGTTGGTTTGGTCTAGAAGTTAGGAGAGGAAGGTTCCTGTTCAAGTGTCATCCTCGTCACTCGACCATGGTCTAAAATTACGAGTTTTCGTGTAGTTGAATTGTGCGATGCCAATATTCCCTCACACACATGAAAACTAAATCGCATTTTCTTTAGAAAAATTTAATTATTTTCCATAAACTTTAATATTCTCCAAGATGAAATTATTCATCTCTGCTGGAAAGCATATTTTTTCTATTATTAAATGTAAATAGATTCTAAGCTTTCAGTTTTTAATAGTTGCTCTGTATAATATTTCTTAAGCCAGAGAAATATTTTGCTAATTATTTTTTATCATGAAAGAAACTTTCAAAATACCATAATGAATGAATTATTATATTTTAATAATTATGCGATTAAACTCATTTACATTAACCACTTACGTACCAGAATACGCTTTCTAGTAGCCCTTGAAATTCCTGATTTCTGGGGATACTGACCTTGATGTTACGACGTATATTTCATTATTCCTCTTAACGCTGACTAAGGTGCTCATCCGTTCGTTTCGTTTCGCTTTCTAAAGTGTGTATTATTATTTTTGTTGTTTATTTTTACTTTTTCTTGCCAATAATGCATTGTCATTGGATTTCAGCGAAAGTGATACAAATAGAGAATATTTGCCAGAAACCAATGAATACGATCTCTGATACGGATTTATCTATTGTGATGAAGAAGATGAAGAAATGGAACAACATTGAATGTCATTTATGTCTAGTATGTGGAAAAACCTTTTATTCCATACGACATTTCAAGTAATTGAACAAAAATTTGCAATTTTGTTATAATTTTCCATTTTTTTTTCAAATTTCGTAAATCAGACATTTTGCAATTTAACATTCTTAATTTTATTAATCATGGTAAAAAATATCTACCTCTACGGTTTATTGTGTAGGGGTTCACTGGTTATACACGTAAATACAAAATGTATCTACAAGAGCTTACAATGGGCTTTCTCAATACACATAGCATGCATTTACTAGTGAATACATGGTAAATATCATTTTACATAAGTAAAATTCTTTGATACATTTTAATTTTAAATGATTTAAGTTTGAAATAAAAGTTAGTCAAATAATTATATAAAAATCATTTAGTCTCTTAATTGTAGAAATTGCGCATATTATTATTTAAATATTCTTGATTACAATGTACACAACTAAAAGAATGTTAGAGGAAAAATTAAAAAATAGAGGGATATCTTGTGCAATAGTCCTATATAGGCATAGAATGGAGAGTACAAGTGTAAAAAAACGCAATAAAGAAAAGAAAAGCAAAAAACAATTTTAAATGGAACCTTAATTTTTTTAATGGTATAAAGAACGTAAAATGATGCTTTAGGCTAATAATTTGGTTGCATGTAAATGACAAAATATGGATTGCTTAGAATAGATGCAGAATGTTTAATATGGTGTGGGGTTTCCCTGCACTGCTCAGACTGCTGCACACCTGCTCGGCATGAATCAAATTAGGTTATCGGGTAGACCTTATGAAAATTGTTCCATTCATCAATAAATGCTATCTCCAAGTCTCGGACAAAAAGTGAAGATAGTCACCTCACTAAATGCGTCCTCAGAGTATGTTTGGAGCATGCTGGATAAGATTTAAGTCAGTAGAACACTCCATACGTTATATTGTTTCTGGTACAAAATAGTTCTCTACAAGATAAACGGTATGAGATCTGACATTATCCTGTAATAAAAGAAAGGAATTACGAATGACTACAGTGTAAGGTATGGCAGGATTTCGTTTTGCATACCTTTGAGCCGTCAAATTGCCATTTCAAATGGCATGCAAGTCAGTACATCCGACTATGCTTATTCAGGCTCATACCATCAAACCACCTATCTCGTAATGCGTTATTTCCTGAATAAGTATAGGGTTATTTCGACTGGAATTTTCTAGCCATACCAAACCATGGCTGGTGTCATTCTCTTAACTGAATCGGGGCTCGTCCATAAGGAACACTTGACTCAATTCACTTTGCATACCAGCTGGATGTTCAGTTGCCGACCTTCCTCGGGCCACAACAAGCAGTCATCAGAATACAGACATCGAGCCTATTTCGGATAGTTTAGGTTGAGACCTTCCGTCCTGTTTCCAAAAAAAAATAGTTTATGAATCTGTGTCGCATTGGTTGTTATGTATCGATAAGATGTTAACAGGGTATATCCGCCATTATTTGCGGCTGTAGCATGTGATTCCGGTTGATGTCAAAAATGCACTTTTACTTAAAATCGATTTCCTTATTTCAATGACATTTCTTGCCTCTGAAACAGTTTCAGCTACAGTTCTTTATATCTGCCTGGAATTCAATCTCCTGGTAAATTTCCAAGCCTTGGATTCGAGTAGATCAGGTTTCGTGACAATTTTCTCCAAGTAACAAACGAAAGGTTGGACTTCACCACTCACACAACAAAAACCATTAGCTTCTATGAAATCAGGATTTCTGTACTTATATACTTTTACTCTGGTATTCGACCCATGTACGTTGATTTCAGTATGAAGTTTAATTCTTCTGTTTTCTGATACACTTTAAAATAAGGTTGTTTTGTTTTACGTTAGTTATCAGAAGAAATATTTGCGTAATTTATTTAAATCCATGTGTTCCCCTAATTTTTTAAAGCAGTGTGTAGGGTGTTTCAATAATCTACTTTAATGTACTTCTTACCAATACGATAATTAATAACTATTTTGTGTATTGCCTCAGTGATTACTGATGGATTGTCGAATGAAACTTAATTCTTACTTTGAACATATATTACCGATATACTGACGTTAATTGCAGAAAATTAGTAATATATTTGCATAAAATGCTCTGAAGGAAATGGTATATATATAATATCAACTTTCCTTTAATTTCACTACTAAAAAAATCTTAGTTTTTGCTCAGAATGCTATTTTCAAAGTGCTATTCTTCTACTAATTTAAAAGTGTACATCTCCATTCTGCTTAGATAGCTAAATGAAGCAAGTAATAGTCAACAAGTTTAGAAATTCACATTTTGAAGGTACTGTGGCAAATGAAACATAATTAGGGCTGAGACAAATATTTTAACCTAGATGGAAAAACCATATATATAGTTTTCCATTTTATAAATTGATAATATTAGAATTTTCTTAAATTGGAACATTATTTTTATGAGAAAGCAAAATCTGCTTTGCTAGGCTATGTGTTTTCTTCATTTTATTGTGGTATAAGCATTTTACTTTGTGTTACATTTTAGAACTATTCTATGGTTGGAAAATACTTTCATTTTTCCCACAAACGAAAAAAAATGTATCTTTAGGGAAATATTATTGTTATAAAAATATATTGTACTTTGCAACATAATTTTGATCAACTCTTACTTTTACCATTTAATAAATTCTTCAGAAAAATCTATAAAAACGAATAATATAAGTTTTTTTTTCGTAATACCGGCCTAATAACAAAATCAAGAAAACTAAGAAGATTTTTTTTAAAAGAAATCATTTGCTTTTTTCAAAATTTAAGCAAAATATATTTTACTGATATATTTATTGTTAGCCCCTCCCCAGCTTTTCTAGAGCTATGCACGGGAAGGCAAAAGGTAGCATTCTGGTTCATCCCGAGTGTATTTCGGGCACTGTAAAAATTGACATTGTGCAATCCGCCTTTCCCGAATTATTTCGCACAGGCTTTTTACTGTTTCGAATAATTAAAAAAGTACCATTTCGATGGAGGTTTCTGCAATAATAAAACGTTCTGATGAGCAGCCCCATTCACGCCCTTGAAAAACACTTTTTATTGTCTAAATCCCCCCCCCCCACAAAGTATAAAACTAATCCAACACGACAGTATATTATTTGCAGCTCTTTGGCCAACATCACTTTGAAGCTTTGTGGGTGAATCATTAAGTACATTTAAGTAAAGGTCACTGATTTACTTCTAAGTTATTGTAAAACGAATTTAAAAATAGCAATTGTTAATCAATTGCTATTCATTCAGCCTAAAATTTTCATTTCTTTAAAATAGCAGAACTGGATTTATTATTATGCGATTATTTACCTTATTATATTTGAAATCCTTTTAAATAAACCAATCTTAGTAAGTGAATTTCATTTTTTAAAAGGAAAAAATAATGCTTACGTAATTACTTCAGACATAAAATTGCAAAAACGAGCCTGTTTTTTACTAACAACTATGATAAATTTAAATATATATATATATACATATATGTATATACTTCACAGGTTTTTTTAAAAATTATCTTTTACTGAGAAAATAGAAGTTTAATTAAATACAAACTAATATTAAGGCGGAAAAATCTGGAAAATTTCATATGAAACTCTTTAAGGAATAAAATAAAAAAACACCCATCTAATTCTTAGAACTAATTTAAATTTTCGAGAGTTTTTTTTTCTTCCATTTTTGTTGCTTTATTTCAATAAAAAGAGCCAGAGTAACAAACTCGACGTTAAAATTCTCTCATTAGCAATGTTGACATAAAAGACCCTGATTTTAATTGCTTAAAAATGCCAGCATGTTAGCACTATTTAAACGACTAATACTTGGAATTTACAATTTATTAGAGATTTTTTTTCTTTGAGAAGGGAGTAGTTGTTTTAGAATTTTAAACTATTGTAAAATTTTATTACCTCTAACGTTAATAAAGTTTTATTTAATTAATTTAATAGTTGCTAAAGATTGTTTGCCATATTAAAATATTTTATTATTTCTCAAAAAATTGTGCTTTTCATTTCTATAAGAGTTTACTGATACATATTATTATGATTTTTTCAGAGTAATTCTCCTTATTGCATTGATAATAGTTATAGCAACCAAGCAATCGTATGCGTATACAGATGCCTCTTCTGAAGAAACGTACTCGAATAGAGGTTCAAAAGTATTTATGAAAACTTCAAGTGATTCAACCTACTGGTGGTAGTCGGCTACACTGTAATCCTTATAGGAAAATATGCGTGACCCATCCTTAACCGATGGCGAATTCAATTAGTCTGTATAAAACATTGACCGAATGTGGAACACTGAAATCGGTGGTGCACCTACCCACAAAATAGAAAATTTGAATGAATATTTAATCATTTTTGTGTGTTCGTGACGAAATAATAAATGTTTCAAAAATGAAATAAGAACTGATATTTGAACTGGGAATAAGCAACCAATACCTTACACTTCCTTCCTTCCTTCCTCAGTGGCTCGACAGCCCAGGGTGGGGGCCTTGGCCTTCTCAAGAAAACTTTTCCAGGCTAGCCTTCTTCCTGCTACTGTTCTCCAATTCTTAGTTCTCAAAAATAGGATATCTTTTTCTAGGCCATCACTCCATCTAAGATTAGGCCTGTCCTTTCTTCGTGTGCCAATTGGTTGGGATTGAAGACTTTTTTAGTGGAGCCGTCTTCGTCCATTCTGACAACGTGACCGCCCATTTAAATCGTTGTACTTTGTAGAAGTTAACGATGTCATATGCTTTATATGATTCATAGAGCTCGAAATTTGATCTCTTTCGCCACGTTCCATTTTTCTGAATTCCTCCAAAAATAAATCTTAAGATCTTCCTTTCGTAGATGTTAATCCTGTTCTCATCGGTTCGAGACATGTAACAAGTTTCACAAGTTAGTACTGATCTTAAAAAGACATTTATACAAAAGAACCTTTGTTTACTTTTGATTAAATTCGATTTCATATATTTTCGTATTCCATTAAGACATCTATTAGCCATAGTAATCCTCTTTTGAATTTCAGTAGTACAATTAGTTCTATTGTGGATTTCTGAACCTTAATAAGTGAAACTGTCAACAACTTCAAAATTATACTCTTCAATTTTAAAGTGTGAATTGTTAAAACAAGATTTAGTGAAAGGCATGCACTTGCTATTCTTCTTATTGAATTTTAGTCCCATTCTGAGGGCCTCATTCTCTAAAGATGCGAAGGCGTGTCTTAGTGCGTGGATGTTCGGGCAATGATATCAATGCCATCAGCAAAAGCCAACAACTGTATTGATTTATTAAGGATATTTACTCTGGTATTGATATTGGTATCTCTTACAAATTTTCCAATGCTAGGTTAAATAGAAGACACGCTAGTGCTTCTTTTCATCGAACACCACTTTTTATTTCCAATGGTTCCGAAAGATCATTCTGAACCTTGACCATAATTTTTGTTTCGCTTAATGTCAGGCCTATTAGCCCTAATAACTTATCAGGGATCTAAAACTCTTCCATGGCTTTAAAAAGAGCTTTTTATGCTGATGCTATCATAAGCGGCTTTAAAATCAATAAAGAGGTGATGCGTGTCTATTCCAAGTCCCCTTGTTTTCTCCAAAACCTGACGGATGTTAAATGTTTGCTCTGTAGTGGATCTTTCCTTCCGAAATCCATGTTGGTAGTCCCCAACTGTAATTTCCCCTATTGTAGAAAGTCTATTGAATAGAATATTTGAGAATACCCTATAACATTACAGAGCAGACTGATTCCTTTGTAATAAGAACACTCAAGAATGTCTCCTTTCTTGTAAATTACACAAATTATACTCAATTTCCATTCCTTAGAAATTACCTCCCGTTCCCAAATTGCTTGAACCAAATCATAAACTTTCTTAAAGGTTACCTTTCCTCCAATTTAAGTAGCTCAAATGAAATAGTGTCAGGGCTGGGTGTCTTATTGTCTTTAAGTTTATTTATGGCTTCAATGACTTCCTCAAGTGATGGTGGCTCAACTACAAGTTGACTTTGATTTTCCATGTTTCCTGTAAGTGCTTCATAGTCAGCGTAATTACTTTACCTTCGAGCTATATGTCATTTTTTGGAGCCATTTTTAAAATAAATCTTATATTTCACATTGCAATCAAAAGAAAACCTTTGCAGACGATTATTCTGAAGATGTCAATGTTTTATCCCAAAATGCCAACGAGAAAAGGAATTACAATATCGTTTCTATAAATTGTGAACAACCTTCTCTAATATTAAGTAAGAACTATTTATAAGGTCCTATTTTTCCATAACCACTTTATGCATATATGAGCATAATGAAAAGAAAAAAGGCTTTCAATGTTGAATGTCCTAAAACATTTAAAATTACTTCCGTTTGAAACACATTATTTTGTTTATATCTTAATTTCAGTATTATAGCAAATTTTATTTTCATTTCTAACAGCAAAGTTCTTCAAAGCAATTTGATAATTATGAAAACATGAGATAAGGAAGACTTTCTCCAGGCACTCATTTTTAGCCACCCAATCATAGAAGAAAATATAACTAAAATCCAAAACCCAAAGAAAAAAACTGAATTTAAATGGAACACATTTGGATTTTTAAATTAAAATAGCAAAATAAATGCATACCTGAGATAAATACTATCTTTTGTCTTAATACATGAATTTTTCCAATATTAGGATTCTCTAACTAACGAAGGAGAATGCATACACTGTCGGATGGAAACTAAATAATTATCTTATTTTTATTTGGGCAACTTCAAATTCATGTTAACTAACATAAAAAACAAACACAAATGTGTGATGTGATGAAAAATGTAGAGTACATGTAAATGTTGTTGTTAATGGGCTTACATGGGCAACGACGTAATTTATTTTCGCCCAGGATTGACTAAATTGGGCGAATGTTCAGCATTTCCTCTGGTCAACATAACCTTCCTGTATATATCTGATTGAAAACTTTTAGGATCCGTTAGGAGATATTTTGCTACTCGAGTTCAATATCCAGCAAACAAGGGCCAGCATATTAGTACACTGAAGATTAAAATTGCAACTTTTCTCTGAATGCAGTTAACAGTATTCCTAAAGGAGTTGGCGGTTGCATCAAATTTTACGAAAGACATACACAAAGGGTTTTGCTCAAGATATTTTATTATGTTTTTAAAGTATAATTACATTAATGTTTATTAAAATGTGTTAAGGCCTGTGTGTATGTTATAAGTGAGAAAAGTTTTCTTTTATATTTTGAATAGTACATAAGGAACCATGTTGCAGAAGATGAATCCAGTTAAAATCAATGAAGGTTCCAATTTAAATTTAAATTCTTCACTTATCCCTTCTTTTCGAATTCTCTGTTTTGCCAGTATCTTCGAAAAAATATACATTTTTTTTTAAATAAATGCACTATATAGTCACTGTTTATTTTAAAATATCTTCCAGTATTCAAGCTCAAAACTTTTGAGTTCAACAAAAGTTAAATACTACTTTCATATCTTTTCACATTTTTGATAAATGCCACATTTTTCTTTTTCGTAAATAATGGTCCCTTTTAAAAATTCTTCACATCACCTTAAATGTCAGGAATGAGTTTCTGATTCGAAAAATAGCTATATGTGCGGAAAGTGGATATCAGTTATTACTTTTTTGACATATTTAAAATCGAAAATGCTGAGATATGGATGGCTTTAACTATAAATCAAAAAAGGCAAAAGCAATTATATTCTGAAAAAATTATCTTGCACGTACGATAAAATAATATTTATCTTTTTCTTTGCATATATATTTAAAGATCTGCCTTGAGTTAAGATTCCACTTGATTTTTTTGATGACGTAAGATATTTATTTTCTTATAAAGTAAACTTGATTTTCAAAATATTTATTTCATTCGCTGAGCTGCAATCGTAATAATTATAGCTTATTTTTTTTCTGCATGCTTTTTCAGTTATTTGTATATGTATATTTATCTATCTCTTTATATATCTATACCTAACTCTTTATATCTCTATATATATGTATATCTCTAAAACTATATACAGTCGACTCTCGATAATTCGAAGTTCGAGGGACCAATGAAAAACTTTGAATTATCAAGTGTTGGAATTGCCAAGTGGATAGAAAAAAATTCCCAAAATACACGCACAAAATTTTTTTCTAACGCATTTAAATTTGAAACTATGTAATAAAACAACAATTGTGTGTACATATGTATAAAATTATTGTAAAGTATTTTTAAAAAGTACATATTATACAGTATAAATGTTTTTCAGATGCTAAAAGTCCTGTTCTAAAAGAAAACATTCAATGCATTCATACACAATCCTACGCATATCT
Organism: Trichonephila clavata; assembly: GCA_019973975.1. Taxonomy (NCBI): domain Eukaryota; kingdom Metazoa; phylum Arthropoda; class Arachnida; order Araneae; family Nephilidae; genus Trichonephila; species Trichonephila clavata. Next base: position 47,802 of record BMAO01002087.1, read on the forward strand.
TTTTTACAATAGCGGGCCATTCTTTTTGAACACATGTGTTGTAAGGCCACGTGTTAAACGAAAGATATGGGCAGCTAACAATAGATGCGTTTGGTCTATTGTGCACTTAAAGGAATGGAAACAGTAAAAGTGCCTTTTTGCCTGAGAAACCAGAAAATACTAAGAAGGTGTAGGAGACAGATGGTATTCAAAGGGACTACGTTACAGGGAGACATACAGAGACAGTACAGCACACATCATGTAAGTTCCAACCTGTTTGCTATAGGACTGCACATGATAGATAGTGAATGTTCGAATTGTCGAGAGTTTTATAAGATAACTTCGAGTTATTGCGTGTTGTAGTCTGGCCAGCCACAGATTTTACTTCGAAATATTAAGTGTACCAAAACGTATTGTTTTAGTTCGAAATATCAAGAGTTTTTCTAGGGACTGAGCATATACTTCGAATTAGCTAGAGGTTCGTATTATCGAAGATTTGAATTATCGAGAGTCGACTGTATCTATATCTCTATATCTAACTCTTAATATCTCTATATCAATCTATATCTCTAAAACTATATATCTATATCTCTATATCAATCTATATCTCTAAAACTATATATCTATATCTCTATATCAATCTATATCTTTTAAACTATATATCTATATCTCTATATCAATCTATATCTCTAAAACTATATATCTATATCTCTATATCAATCTATATCTCTAAAACTATATATCTATATCTCTATATCAATCTATATCTCTAAAACTATATATATATATATATATATTACAAAAATATACAAAAATAGTTATAAACCTAAGATAACTATCGTCATAATAGGAAAGATTTAGCCACAGAAATACTAGAAGCAAACTCCAGCCTTAGGAACTAGGAACTACTATATATATATATATATATATATATCAATCTATATCTCTAAAACTATATATCTATATCTCTATATCAATCTATATCTCTAAAACTATATCAATCTATATCTCTAAAACTATATATCTATATCTCTATATCAATCTATATCTCTAAAACTATATATCTATATCTCTATATCAATCTATATCTCTAAAACTATATATCTATATCTCTATGAATCTATCTATCTATATCTATATATGTATCTATGTCTATCTATGTATCTATGTCTATCTATGTATCTATATCTATCTATGCATCTATATCTATCTATGTATCTATATCTATCTATGTATCTATATCTATCTATCTATGTATTTATTTCTCTATATCTATCTATAAGTAATTGGACTCCTGTAAAGAAAGAGATAAACAAGGCGTCTTCATATTCAACAATGGATAAAAGCTTCACCTAAAACATTTACATACTTAACCCTTTACGGCACGCTATACACACGATTTTGGTTTGTGGAAAAGTTACTTCTTTTCCACTCGATTTGGAGGAGATATGTAAATTTTTTCACCGATTTTGAAGGGTTGCTGGACCCTTTAATCCGGCAATTCAACTCATCACAGAGGTTTCCTATAAGATTCAAACATGAATGATGAATAAGCTTGTCCAGTCGGTTCAAACCATTGTCATTACACCAATCCATGGTTTACCTTGCAATATGACAACTGGCGTTGTAAGTTCTGAGAGTAAAAATGATTCAATCCGTAAAATTGCGATAGCGTAAGAATTACATTGTCCAGAAAAAGTAACTAAGAGTAGGTGTTGAACTTATTATGAACTAGTATCAAAAGTCTCTGTCCGTACCACCTAAAGCCTCCCCAGACCATAATTACTCCTCCACAAAATTTTACCGTATGTACAATGAATTTTGGCAAAATAAGCTATCCGAGATAACCCTTTAAAACCCAACCTGCACGATCGTGAGGGTTAGACATTATTATACGTTTTCGCTTCTTGGATATCGTATGTAAGAAAATTCCTAATCCAACAGTTGAACGTGTTTGCAGAAAGTGTAAAGTATCACTTTTTATCAACAGACGGGAGTTGTAGTCCATTCTTTATTTTCAGCTCACAAATCGAGATTTTTTTTAAATAAACGTCTTCATTTTATCTGTTGAAAAAAGGTAATTATCAAAATATTTCTTATTGCTTGGATACAGACTTTTGTACTAATGTTGAAGTAGTTTTAAAATAGAAAATATATTATTTATACTCTTTGTAGGACTCATTATTTCGTCACCCGCACGATCGTGCGTATTGGGCGCTATAAAGGTGACTGTTGCCATGTGAGTTTTTTTTCTGTTTCAATAATGTTGATAAAAGTCTAAATAAAAACAAATTACGCATTGCTATATAACTAAAACCATATTTTGGGGGCTTTCCATGGACGATTCCCTTGTTTCTTTCTTTGGCTCTTTTTTCAATTAATTTTCTCTTTCACATATTTGATGAGTGGCGTTGCATTTTCATCCTTTACACAGATATCTGTATCCACATCTCCCCCCCCAAAAAGTCTGTGTTTTAAGGTGGGAGTTAGTATGGTGGGGTTTAAATATTTTTGTTTAAATAATAAACTTTTGTGATACATCTTATTATTTTTCATGGAAAAGTTTGCTAAATTTTAACCGAAAACATTTTCAGGTGTCTAAAAGCTTAAGATTTCTCACACAAGAATAAATTTCGCAATTGATGAATAAATCAGATTGCAAATAGATTAGAACATAGTGTTCTCTCGGATAATGACAATATTACTAACAGAATATATGAAACACGTTTATTGAAAGGATAATCAAGTTCATATGAGAATGATGAAGAAAAACAGGAAAATATTTGAAATTGAAAGACAATTTTTGATCACTATTTACCATAAAAGTATCTTGAACCCCTTCATTCCATTGTTTTAGCTTTTGCAAATTCTTGGTTTCAGTGCAAACAAGACGCAATATAAAATAAAATCCCTTCAAAATTCAAAAAGGTTTGCTTAAAATTTAAGTTAAGAGATAGTTAAAGCGTAGCAGCTTTTCTTTACCTACTAAAAATTGTTTTAACTGTTGATGGAAGATACGGTATTGTATGTGTGGGATTCCAATCGAAAAATAATCGAAATGTTATGATCTCCCAGCTATACATGCCAGGCCTTTTATCCTGGACATTCCAGGATAAACAGTCTTGACCCGTATAGCCATATTCAATATGTTGATGACATTTTAAGGCTTTGAAAGTGCAGATTTGAAAAAACTATGAAAGTAGTTCGAAAACATATTGTGAAAAATGCAATGTATATTTATGCATATCAAAAACAAAAACTTGTTTTCAAGATTTCTACAGGTAATAAATAATGAATCAATGAAACAATTATTTTACATCAATAAATTCCTTATTTGTAGTAATTTTAGTTGAATTAAGTGTGTTTCTGCCATCAATTTAGAGTCAAAAAATGTAAAATTTCACAGAAAGCGACCAACCCGCACGATCGTACGTGTATCGTCTACGTTCCAGGGAGGAAGTGGGAATTTTTTAAATTATTTTATCCAGTGTCATTGTGCTTAATATAATATTAATAACTAGAAGAAATTAATATTTAAAGATAAAAATAATTTGTGTCTTAAACGGATAAGACAAAATGATATAGGATGAACAAAAAAAGCAAAAGTTACGAAACAAACAATTGGAATTAAAAAATCAAACAATGAAATTAGTAAAGTAAGACAGTGAAGTTACATAACCACAAAAAATAGTTTTAAAATTAGACAAGATTTCAATCATTGGCATGGCCAAGTAATTTTAGTGCGTTTTTCACATGTTGTATTTTACAATAATGCAAATAATGAACTTTTACTAACAGTAAGTAGTACAATACTTAAAAAAAATTTTTATAAAAAAAAATTAAAGTTATTAAATTCAAATATGATTCAGCACATCTAGGGCACAAATGCGAACAAATGCCAAAACCGAGTCAATCGGTTAATTATTGGCTGAGAAAAAGGTACGACAAAATATGGAACGAAGACGAAGACGAGGACGAAATTTGCGTCCTAATAGCGTTTTTTTACACTACGTGAAAAACGCGCTAAAAAATAAAATAAACTGCAAAATCAAATCAATTGAGCTTCAATGACAATGGATATTTACTGGCAACACACACACAAGCTACGCAACGTTAGGAGGGCGGCTGTTTTAAGAGCATGTAGATATTTATCCCTTCAGATATTTACTTTCTTTAATTTTGAGCAAAAAGAGAATAAGATAATCTGGACAACGCTTTACTCACTATCTTTATTGAAATCAAAAAAATTGAGAGGGTATATGCTGAATTTTTTGAGAGACTCTTTTAAATTGCCATGATCAGAAAAAAACTTGGCAAAATTTTGTAAAAAAGTTATTGCAAAATATCTTTGCGGAATAATTGAAAAAAATTTTCTTTTTCAATAATGTGCGAACTGATTGAGTGCAAAAATTGTATCAAAGATTGACATCACAATACTCTATAAGAAAGATAAATCTGTACTTTATGACTTAATCTCATTAAAAAAAAACCATTTGGTCTCTCTCCCCCCAAAAAATTGTGTAAGTTTTTAGTATGTTTTTTTTATAATAAAATGTCTTTTTAAAATATAACCGGTTTGATTTATCGTTATGGGGTTCCTTAATAGCAAGAATTCAATAAATTTGAATTGTATGAGTAGTGTTGCACTATTTGGAAAATCTATAAATAAAAAAGTGAGAAAAATCATTAAAATTCAGTACCATGGAGGGAACGGAAATGGTTCATTAATTTCAAGAGTTACATTAACATAATTAATATCAGAAACAAGTTACGGCTTTAAAGTAAGGTTAATGGCACTCAGTGAAAAGTAAATTTACAAGCCTAATTTCTAACTATCAAAATATGCGTTTCACATTTTATGCTTTTGCTTCACAGTGAAAGATTTCAGATAAACGTTTTGTTATTTTACACACATCAAAAAGGATTTTAATCATATATGTGTTGATATTTTTATTTTTTTATTAAATCAAGGAGCCGTAATTACTGCTTTTGATCAAAATATGCATACATTTCTAATAACATAAATTTTAAATGTTTTTTTGAAAACCAAAATTTATATTTTAAATTTAGTTATGAATGCGCAAACTTTAAATTCAACTGAGCAGTTAGTGAAGAAGTTTTAATCATGAATGTGTGGAGATTCATGTTTTTTTATTATTTAAAGGACCGTGTGTGACTTCTTTAGTTCTAAATGTGTATAAATTTCTAATAACAACAATTTTTAGATTTCTTTGAAAGACAAATTAAATTTTAAATTTAGTAATAAATGGGTAATTTTTAAATGCAACTGAGCAGCTAGTAAAAATGTCGCAAATCAATTGAATTTTTTTGACAATATTAAGATTTCTTAGAAGTTATGAGAAAATTCCCTTTAAAGCTTTTTTTTTATATCCATACTTTCATATTTATTCGCTAAGGAAAGAAGATGAGAGATTTTTCACTCTCGTATCTGGATATTATCTCTTTTTTTTAATTATTTCACTTAAAACTCAATTTAGTAAGGATTAACGATAATGATCCATAAAACTCTAAAGCATTCTTTATACAATTAAGAATACATATTTCACTCGGTTTTCATCATTTACTGCTAAATAATCCGTGGGTATATCCTATACTGCCTTGGTTTAAAAAAGCATCTTTCTCAAAAAAGAAGAAGAATGAGATAATTAATGACACGCGTGTGTTAAATTTAAAATGAAACAAAATGGGTTAACAATATACAAATGCTCACTTCATCATTCTTATCGTATCTGGTAGTTATCTTATATCCTGTTTTTTTTTTTTTTTTGTAAACATGAATTATATAATCTTTTTCTATTCTTTTGAAAATAATCTAGCAGTTTTAGTGTATCATTTTAGTTTTTGTAGCATTTTTTTGCAACGTTTGTAGAAATTCTAATGAGAAACTTTAATTGTAAAATATTTTATTCATTTAATTCTGATACATTAAATGTTTTGCTTTATTTATTTGTTTAGTATGCATTTAAAATTTACTAAGATATTATTTCAGCAAGAGGAACTAAAACAATATTTTTTTTAAAAAATTGGTATTTTAGTCTTACTCTACATATAATCTAAAATATTTCAAACATAAAGAAAATTTTTACATTAATGACAATTTTATTTTAAAAATTTTAATTCTCTTACCAGTTTTATATGAATGTATATTTCATTTACTCAAAGTTCATTTTATTTTTTTCATACAAGGTATTGCATTCCAATTGAAATTTCAAGATTGGACAACGAATAAAGGGAGAAAAAATAAATAATATACAAAGGCTTCACATGTATATTTGTAATTATTAAATAAAAACGTTATCTTCAACGTATAAAATATGGACATTTGTATATTCTTATAATTCTGCTCCAGCAAGGATGTTGCGGCCGCGGTGGCCGAGTGGTCTAGGCATCGGATCATGGCTAGCGTGTCATGAGTTCGATCCTAGTACCACTAAAGACCCGCCCGTGTAAGGGAGCGATGCACGTTAAATCTGTCGGAAGCTCAAAATCTCCGTTGGTGTGGTGTGGTAGTTAGAGAGGGGGTGCCAGCTCAGGCGTCGTCCGCGTCACTTGACCATGTTCAAAATTAAGCGGCCGTCGCCAAAGCCTCGTGTTGCTAATCAGTGCGACGTTAATATTCCTCACTCACCCCCAGCAAGGATGTTAACGATAGATCAATTGAAAAACGAGCTGTTCTTAAGTGCAAAATGACCACTGGAATCTTCACAGAGAAAACAAAAAGGTCATGAGTTTAAACCCTGATTCACTTAAGCAAAAAGTATAAAAATTACTTCATTAGAAACAGAGAAGGATAGCGTTTGATTCAAAACTATTAAAATAATGTTTCAAAGATTTAATCCCAGCTTCCTCAAAACCTCAGAAATTGGTGCAATGGGGAGATTAAAATACATTTAACGCCCTCAAAAATAAGAAAATCATCAAAATGTATTAAATTTCGTTTTTAAAGGCTCCTTAAAATTTTATGAAACGTATTATTCTCTCCGACAAAGTTAGTTTACTAGGTCTACCTCTATAAGTGATGCATCTTTTCAAAGACACAATTGAAGCTTCAATACTTAAATTATTCAACATTTCTAATTGTATAGCTCTAACAACAAAAACAAAAAATGCAAACTTAACATTTATATATTTTTTCACTCCCTCTTGGATTAATTTGATACTAAAATCACTACAAAAATGCAGCCCTGCTTCAGTAAATATTTTTGAAATGTCAACTGTGGCAGTAGGAAGCTTCTCATCACTTAGGTGTGATATTTAGCACGCGTCTTAAGGTATGTTACGCATTTCCTTGGCTGAGGATTTGTAATTTATAATCCAAAATTGGGTAAGATGCTGAATAATTACTAGTATTCAAATAAAAGTATGGTAATTATTAATAAACGAAACACAAATGCTAAGATTTTTCGTGCCATTTAAGAGAAGTAATTAAGCACGGTTGGAATACAAATAATTCAAGAGTACAGTAAAGTGTCAAGATTATATCCCAGCCAATACGCCCAAAAAAACTTAACAAAGTTCTTCTTATTTTTCTATCAATCAAAAATTAATTATATATATATATATGAAATAATTCCCAGTAATATAATATTTTAAAATAACTTTTAACTACCAATGGTCCATCCTTTCAGGACCAACGTTTTAGTAATAAGTTAACCCGCCGCCTAACGAGAGTATTTTAAACTACACCTATCCACCCACTCAGATCATGTGATTTGAGAAGCCTATAAATACCGAGATTCCTGGAGACCGCGCTCCCTTTTCGCTTCTGTATTTGCTGCAACATGTAGCCGGCTGCAGCTCATTGTGCATTCGTTTTCTTTGTTCTGTGTTGTCCATTTCATGCTTTATGTTTAACATGTTTATATGTGCTCAAGATGTGGAATAAACAGATTTGAATAATCACAGGACTGTCGTCAATTCCAGCCAAAGCAAACATCAATCGTAATTAATAGTAATCATATAAAGAATACCTTTCAACGGCCACGTCTATTTCATATATATGTATATATATACATATATTAATTGTTCTAGTTAAATATTGTATTGCTGAGACCGTCTAAATGACATTAAACATCTTGCTTTACTTCTTTTAATGATTTAGCATTAAGTAAGATTTACGACAATTTAGGACTTGAATTAAGTTTCCATATATATATATATATATATAACACGTTATGTTTCGAACAATAAAGTGGAATTAAACCTGCTTTTCTTAAGAATATGGGCATATTAATCTCATACAAAAACAATATAATTCTTAAGAAAGTGCTCCTGTAACGCTAAGATTTCTTTCTTAACTATATTATCTCGACAGCTCATCCATCAAAAATAATGCAACCAACTTTGCATGATGAATGCTTTCATCCAACTTCATGTTCTGTTTAAGGTTTTATTAAAGGCCTTGTGTGTGTGTATGGAACCTTTATTTATTTTCTTATTATTTCCAACAGAAAAATCCCTGTTTTAATTTCCTCCAAGTCATCTACTTTTATGTAATGATCTACCTGTCTGATCATACTTAAGGGTCAGAAACTGAGGGAATGCAAGGGAATAAATTGATGTTTTGTTATATTATCTTTATATATAAAATATACGTGTCATAGTGTTTGTCCGCAATGGACTCCGAAACTACTCAACCAATCATAATATAAGTTTGCATGCTGTGTGTCATTTCGTCCACTTTAAAACATAGGATGGTTTTTATTTCAATTTATCACGCCATAATTTTTTTATAGCCGGAAATGTGAAGAATCCGGAAAAAACGTTTCCAGATTCCCGTAAGGGGTGGCCATTCGGTACTCTCGACGTTATTTTTGAATTTCGTCAAGGTCATTTGCGTTACTTTGCGTTAGCTTTCTGTTTGGAAGACGGGAAAGGTTGAGGTAGTTTTGAGTCTCGCTGCGTAGTAAAAAAGGTAATTCCCTCATATAAACGCATCACAACCGATAGCTTTTTTTTTTAATCTTAAAGATTGATTTATTGAAGAACAGTAGAATATAAGAAAAAAATATAAGGAAATATTCTTAAATATATTTTTATCACATAGTATTATTTTCTTTTTGAATTTCATACTGTGAAATGAATCAATATCGTTGCTTTAAATAAAAACTATTTTTAAATTTTTAGTATCAGTGATTTAAAAAATAAAAAGCCCAAAACTTTTTTGAACAAACTTTAATAAAACACTCAAAATACTTAATAATTAATAATTTTTCCCGTGTGTCGAACATTTAAATAAATCCTCACAATTTTACTTCAAGATTTATAATAGTAGTAAAGTTTTGTAATTTTAAAAATTTCTACTTTTCTGTCTTTTTTTAACATACAACTATTTTTAAAAAGACCACATTTTCGTTTCCGGAACTAAAAAAATTGCAACGAAAGAATTGAAAGTGAGTGAGTGATTTATAAACTCGCACTGTTCGCCTATTCGAGAGTTTTTGGCAACGGACCACGAAATTTTCAACCAATGTCAAGTGACGAGGACGACACCTGAGCTTTCACCCATCTCTCCTAATTACCACACCACACCAATGCAAGAACAAATTTCGAAAAAGGGAGTTTTAATGACATAGTTAAAGAAATCACTCACATCGCGCTTATAAACACACATAAGTATTATCGTCCTGAGGGAAACAGGAAATTCCCATTGGGATTAAGTTATTTACTCGATAAAAGCCCGTGCAACGTCTGGCTAAGCGGAATGGAAATAAACAAAAATTTTTCGAAAAATAATATTGGAAGTGGTGATTTTGTGAAGAGAAGGGAAAATTTTCTACGAGAAAGTCATGATACGCACTCATAGGCCATGGACTCACATCGTACTTTTCACACCCACACAAAAGTGCTGGCGTCAGAAAGAAAGGAGGAAATTAACATGGAAATTAAGTTATACCCTCAGTAAAAGCCCGTGCAACGCCGGTTCATGAAAGCTAGTGTCATCATAAATGTCTAATTATATTTTTTTTTCATACAAAATTCTGACCAAGTCGACAGGAGAAATTTATTTTTCAATCCACCACCCTGGTATAATATATATATTTACGGCAAAGTATGAAATGCAGACATTCTATAGAATACTTAGGCATTTTATAGAATGCCTGACGTTTTTATGCAAAGTATGAAATGTGATATTTATTACTTACTTTGCCTAGGCATTCTATAAAATGACCGAAGCCATTTAGGCAATGTATGTAAAAAGTTAATGATAAAGCTTTATATCAATGAAGCACGTTCCTAAAAATACAAATGTTATTCTGACAAAATAATCAGAGAGACATTAAACAAATTAATCAAAATACGTAAAGGAAAATGAAATTTGTACCAAATAAAATTTGTTTTTTTATTAAGGAAAACAAAATTTTCATATAAAAAAATTAATTAAAATTAACCTACTTGGTGTAATATGGTAGATTAAATGACATTTCGAAAGACATTTTTTTTTATTTTTCACGCAAAGGCAATTCTTATGTTGGTACTTTATTTTACACATACATTTGACGAACACTTGGTCAATGGCAATTGCTTCCATTGGACTGAGATATTGCAACTGACAGGAGAGAAAGTTCGTGGTTGGGAATATATTTAATTTTAAGCAAGTTCTTAGGCCACAAAGTATAAATTACGCTTTCACACATACTTATTTTAAAACTCCTCCATAAGTTCCAAGTCGATAGGAACTATTTTTCCACTAATTATAAGTGCGAATTGTATTGGCATTCAGAAAAAAAAGTCACTGGTTTCACAACAATAAATTTCTTAAAAATGATTCTCTGTCTTTTTCTGGCAATTTAGTTGCACCAAAAAATGAATACAAAATGATTTCTATGGAAGAGAAATGCACAAGAGAGAAGTACACCCCAGTAAATAAAATGAAAATAATTTAATGCTCCTTGATTGGCCCGATACCATTTGATCCACGGACCGGGAATTAGGGACCACTGCTGTATGGTACTGACGCCTTCTTTAACAGGTTAAGTGTGAGTATACTTTTATTTTCTACACATACAAACATCATATAATAGCTATTCAACAAACAATTAGTCCCTGGTTTCCTTCTCAGTAGACATTTTGGCATTTTATATATGTTATTAACTTCTAGTAAGAAATTTCAGTTAAAAAAACTTTTTTTAGCATTAACTTGAATTTTGACATCCTCGTCGTAGAATAGTTGTTTCATGTCTATAGACTAGGGGTCAGCAACCTTTAGCTGTGGCGTGTCATACAGATATACGATTAAACGTATCACACAGTACGCCATTTTTGAAATAATTAAAAAATTGTCATATTTGTTGAGTAATGCAAAGTGTCACTAAGAATTGTACCGCGTGCCACATGTGACACGTGTACCATAGGTTGTCGACCCCTGATATAGACCATGGCTTCTTCTTCTACATCACAGCTTGCTCTTCCATTTTCACGCAACATAGAAAAAAACTAAAATTTTTGTTCAAATAGTTTAAGTAAAACTGAGTATTTTGGCACTGCTGAACAAAACGTAATGTTCAATTGACAAACTCTGAGCCTGAGAACACGCGTTAAAAGTCTCGTGTCTTGCCATGCAGTATTCGAAACGAATCGGAGATGTATTTCATACTTTGCAGGTAACACACACACACACACACACATATATATATATATATATATATATATATATATATAAAAATATATAAAATATAAAAAAAAAAAAAAATAAAAAAAAAACAAAAAAAAAATAAAAAAATAACAAAAAAAAAAAAAAAAAAAAAAAAAAAAAAAAAAAAAAAAAAAAAAAAAAAAAAAAAAAAAAAAAAAAAAAAAAAAAAAAAAAAAAAAAAAAAAAAAAAAAAAAAAAAAAAAAAAAAAAAAAAAAAAAAAAAAAAAAAAAAAAAAAAAAAATATATATAATATATATATTAACAAAAGAAAGTCAGAAACAAAGAACAGCTACTTTAGAAAATTGTTAGGATAAGAAGTGAATGAATTTGAAGCAATAATATGCAGTTTTCCTAAAAAGAAAAGAAGAATAAAACTTGCTTAAGTAGAAATAATAGATATATGAACTCAAATTACACTGGTGTCCAAAAGTTAAGCATTAATCGTAAAATGCGAGAGTAAATATTTGTAAAATTATGCCAAATTTCTTGCGGGTATTAATTGGGCGAAGAAGAAACATTGTGTTTATAAAAAACTTTTTAGTCGACTACGTCCTGCGCAAAACAACGGCGTATGTCGGAACGTGGAGAAACCGATTCACGCAGCATAGGCAGTTCAGACAAGTTTCGTGCATGTTCTGTGCGAAGGAACGTTAAACATCAAACAAGGTGAATGATGGCACCAAGACGCCAATTGAACATGTTTACGAAAGAAAGAATCGTTGGAATGCTAGAATCCTCACGATCGCAAACCGAAGTGTCTCGAATTCTGAATGTGGACCAGTCTGTGATCTCAACACTGTGGCAGAGGGATGTTACCCGGCAACCAGTATGAGGACGACCAAGAGTCACGAATCCTCACCAAGACCGATATCTGGTATTAAGTGCGCGATGTCAGAGGGGCAGTACTGCCAGAGCGCTGGGTTCGTCGTTCACAGTCGCCACAGGAATACGAATTTCGGGACAAACTGTTTACAGGAGACTCAATCATGCTGGCCTGTACGCCAGAAGACCAGCAGTTTGCATTCCCCTCCCGTCTGCGCATAAATGCACTCGTTTGAAGTGGAGTTTCAAACATCAACATTGGAGTGTGGGGGAGTGGGCCAATGTGAAGTTAAGTGACGAGTCCCGGTTTAGTCTGAGTAGTGATTCTCAGCGGGTAACGATATGGAGAGAACGTGTAACACGTTTCGAACCTAGAAACATAATGAGAAGACATCATTTTCCAACAAGAGGAGTAATGGTATGGGCAGGCATCATGATGGACGGCCCCACAGACTTTCATTCTTTCACGCGGAGTCTGTGACTGCTTTAAGATACAAAGACGAAATTCTTGAACCTTATGTTCGCTAGTTTGAAGGTGCTGTCGGTCCTAAGTTCATATTTATGGATGATAATGCGCCATGTTACCGAGCGTTGCTGATTGATGACTTCCTTGAAACGGAAAACATCCATTGCATGTCGTGGCCTATGAACTCCCCTGATTTTAATCCTTTCCAACATGTATGGAATATGCTCGGGAGACAAACTGCTGCCTTTTCGCACCCACCAAACTTCGTTACAGAACTGAAGAGAGCTCTAAAAGAAGCTTGGAACTGTTTGAGCCCACAACTCATTCATCATCTCATAGCAAGTATGTTAAATCGCTGTGCAGCGTGCCTGGCTGTCAGAAGTGACCACACGCCTTATTAAACTGCAGCATCAGTATTTTATTTCATTCTTTCTTTCATTTTTTCTTTAAAGTGTGAATCCTTGCTATGCTCAGTTTTCTTTTAAACCGCTACTTTGGATGATGAAATTAATTATTATCATTCTTTTGATTTGCTTCCTTATTTTATAAACCTTTTACAATCGCATATCAAGTTTCACGCCATTCTGATTTATAGTTTCTTCTTTTTTCACATATTTATCAAATATGCTTAACTTTTGGACACCAGTGTACAGTTTAAACTTGAAAGTAGTTTATGTTTTGAGATTTGATTTTCTTTGCTAAAACTACTTATATAATTTATACAAAGTAAAATAAGACTACACATTCGATGTTGAATTCTTTTTTTTTCTCCATTCAAAAAGTTAATTGCTAAATTTGTCTGTTTTACGAAAACATATCGATTTTTAATTATTGTTGGATTCTGTAAAATATTTAAACTATTTTCTATCAGAAAACTATATGATCGTACAGTACTCTCTGTGGGATTTCTCTCTGCCTTTCTTTGAATTATATGTGCATTTATCTGTTATTCCGTGCTGAAAAGGTTTCCTACCTTCTTAATAATTTTTTGTAGAACTCTAACCAGTTCTTGGTAATTTTCTTGTAGATTATTAGATACATACAAAAAAAAGTATAAAAAATACTATATACGATACATTTACGATTTATTTGCTTATGAATCAAAAAACATTATCTGGCAGAAAAAAAGTTAATAGATGAATACTAACAACCAAGTTATATTTTTTGGTAGGAGAAGCGTATATGCAATAATAGTTTTTCTTGAAAACACGACAAAAAATATAATGTATATAAAAATCCTATCAACTCAATGTTTTTCTAACTTCCGAGATTGATGGACATAATTTGAAAGAGAAAAAAAAAACCTCTTAGGGGAAAGTGAGCCCTTTCTTTTTCTTGTAGACATTTCTTTCATATAAATGTATTTTCTCTCTTTAGCTTTTTGCGAAAAAGCATCATTAAATAAATAGTAATTAATAACTAAAAACTTTATTGAATGTTCTAGAAAAAAATTATTCTAATACTAATATAATTGGGAATCAAATACTTATTATTTGTAAAAAAATATATCAGTATTCTTCTAGATAGAATGTAAATTCTGAATTCTAGCATATTTTGAGATCTTTCTAGATTTAAAAAAAGTATTACCAAGCCGAAATAGAAATAATAGGCTATACAATTAAAACGATCGGAAATTACCAGAAATCAGTTTAAAATTTGAAGTGATCAGCTTAAGGAAATATTTCATTTATATGTTTATTTTTTGTCTGTATAACTTAGTATGTGTGTTAAGATAATTACAAAATTACTTGATTAGCTTATTATTAAACTCAGCATTATAGATTAATCAAATCATTTGGCAACACTCTTCCAAATCCTGATTAACACTAAAGTCTTAAAGACAAAAATCAAATATATATGTATGTGTCTGCATGTGTTATACTCTTAAAGAGTATAATAATATTGTTTCATGGAAAAACTAGGTATTTAATGAAATGACTGGAAAAAATTTTAAATAATATAATAGATGAAAAAAAAAAAAAAAAAATAAAAAATTGTGACGGATCTATACCCGGTTCCACTAATTCCTTCTAATATCTTTAAGGAAAATAATATTTCAACCAACCTTAATGGAGCAAAGGAACGTGATTTATGTAAATGAGGTATATTATATAAATTCGGTTTTTGCGAGTTGGCAGTGAGTTGTTGACACGTTGTTGTTGGCACGCTGAAGTTGAGACATTGGAGTGTACAAGTAGGAGTTAACATAAAGTTTGAGATTTAGTTGTTAATTGGAGATTGGAAAAGAGTGGAATTATTTAAAGATTACAGAGTTTAGAGCCAACGACATTGATCAAAAGGAAGAGAGTGTCTGCATGCAAAATCCATGTAGGTTCTTTCACTCATTTTGAATTGTTACAGTACCTCTTAATTTGGCAATCCAATTCATTCCATAGTTTTCTACAGGATTCACATCTGGACAAGCCAGTCTATTCGATTCACGCCCATTGCCATTATACCAATCCCTGGTAGACCTCACAACATGACAAATCGCGTTGCCATCCAGTAGGTAATATATAATCCTCCATTTCGTAAAACTACCAAAGAGTAGGAAGTGCATTTTTGTCTAGAATAGTGGAGTAAGAGTCAGCGTTGGGCTTACTATGGATTAGGATCATGGTTTCCAGTGCATACTTCGGAAAATATCCTCAGACCGTAATTCCTCCTTGGCCAAACTTTACCATGGGCATAATGCATTCTGGCAGAAGGAGTTCTACAGGCATTCATCACCACAGACTATGCATTTTGACTGGTAGAAATCGAACCTTTATTCATCATAGAACAGATTTCCATTCATTTATGGTCCAATTTCAAAGTGCCTTGCTTCACTTTAGCATAGCATTGTGATTGTATTTTTAAATCAAAACCTTTTATGGGTGGCTGCATGATCATAAAAAACCAAATAAGTGTGTTTCCTTGCGGATACTAGTTAATGAAACGACAGTCCCGAATGCTTATTAGAGCTCCTGGGGAATATGGGACTTCAGTAGGGTGCTGTTTTTCGGAATTTCTTTGGACAGCACTTTTCAATCTCTATCTCTTAGTTTCGTTGGTCTGCAGGTCGAAATAAATTCCAATACAATTACCACTCGCCTTTTACTTTTAAATTACAAAATATGCTGTCGATTTTGGAAAGCTTATCTTACTCGATATGTTCCTTATAAATCAGCCATTACTATGATATCCGACAAATACACCTTTCTCGGATTAAGGCAGCTCTGAATTTCAATGTACCCCTGGCATGCTATTACTTTCAATGTTATATCTTACTCAGTAATTAAGTACAGAAGGTGAACCTTAGATCAGAACTGCAAATATCCTTTTTTGATTAAGTGTCCAAATACTTATTGGTAAAAAGTGTATTAGATACTGTCATATTAGATGCTATTCAAAATATTAGATTATATTTTTGATTCTCCATTCTAGTTAAACACGATGGATTATATATTCGTTTGAATATATTATGTTAAAAGTATAAATAATAGTTCTATGAGTCTAGAAATATATTTATCGAAGAGAAAGTATTGAGTTTAATGTAAAACCTTACAATATTTCCACTTATTTTAATGGTGTACATATTTAATATTGCATTAAATTTTTAAATTAAATATGTATATATTTTTAAAAAAAATTTTAATGTGAGTGGCACAACGTAAAAAATGTTTTGCAATATAATCCATGATTATGTTGCACCACAATTAATGAATGAATGTGATGAAATAAACAACACCATGTTACAGTCATCGCTTCCGAGTAACTTCCTCACTTCGTGTCATGGAAACCTTAAATGTCTTATTGTTATCAAATATTTATAAAAGGGGACAATATCCTTTGCACGTAAAATTTTTATGGCTTCTGAAGAAATATTAGATTTGTTTATTGAAGAAAAGCAAGCAAAAATAAGTTATAAAGGAGATGAAATTTTAGAAAAAAAGATTATGCATCAAGAAAATTATATTTCTGATTTTAGATATTTTAATAATTTTTAACATTTATCAAAGTGTTTACTTGTCGGATACAAAGACTAATGTTAATATTGGAGTTTCACCTTTGGTACGACTATGGCTGTGATTTATTTATATTTGATAAAATATGAATGTCACATATAGTTCTGATATGAGAGTATACATTTTAGAAGTGACATCTGGAAAATTTTCATATCACAAAAGGGTAGGTATAAATGATATAAGATTTTGTTCCTTTTTTATAACTCCTTTAATTACATATGTACATTATTTTTTTATTCAGGTAAAATTTCAAAAAGCTTACACTAGTAATTATTTTTGGCGGCTAAATTTGTATAAATATTTGTTAGATATATTTGACTTATAATAATCTAAATAAATTATAATTATTTTCATAAATTATAGTACTGTTTTTTTTTATTTCAGGCACATTCGTTACACTGGTGTCCAAAAGTTACGCATAATTGATAATTATGTGAATAAAGAAGGAACTGTAAATCAGAATGGCGGGAAACGTGATATGCGATTGTAAAATGGTTATAAAAAAAGGAAGCAAATCAAAATAATGATAATAATTAATTTTATTATCCAAAATAGCAGTTTGAAAGAAAATTGAGCATAGCAAGGATTCACACTTTAAAGAAAAAATGAAAGCAAACATTAAATAAAATACTGTTGCTGCAGTTTAATAAGGCGTGTGGTCACTTCTGACAGCTAGGCCCGCTGCACAGCGATTTAACATACTTGCTATGAAAGGATGAATGAGTTGTGGGATCAAACGGTTCAAAGCTTCTTGGAGAGCTCTCTTCAGTTCTGCAATGGAGCTTGGTGCGTGCGAAAGAGCTGCAATTTGTCTCCCGAGCATATCCCATACATGCTCGATAGGATTTAAATCAAGGCAGTTCGCAGGCCACGACATGCGCTGGATGTTTTCCGTTTCAAGGAAGTCATCAATCAGCACCGTTTGGTGACATGGCAAATTATCATCCATGAATATGAAATCAGGACCGACAGCACCTCGAAACAAGCGAATATAAGGCTCCAGAACTTCGTCTCTGTATCTTTGAGCAGTCATAGACCAAGTATCAAAGAAATGGAGGTCTGTGTGGCCGTCCATTACGATGTCTGCCCATACCATTACTCCCCTTGATGGAAAATGATGTATTTCCTTTTTGTTTCTTTGTTCAAAACGTGCTCCACGTTCCTCCCCATATAGTTACCCACAGAGAATCACTACTCAGACTAAACCGGGACTCGTCACTGAACATCACATTGGCCCACTCTCCCACACTCCAATGTTGATGTTTCAACCTCCAGTTCAAATGAGCGCGTTTATGCTCAAAAGTGAGGGGAATGCCAACTGCTGGTCTTCTGGAATACCGGCCAGCATGATTGAGTCTCCTGTAAACAGTTTGTCTTGAAATTCGTATCCCTGTGGCGATTGTGAGTGCCGAACTCAGTGCTCTGACAGTACTGCCCCTCTGACGACGCGCACTTATTACCAGATATCGGTCATGATAAGGGTTTGTGACTCTTGGTCGTCCTTATACTGGTTGCCGGGTAACATCCCTCTGCCACAGTCTTGAGATCACAGACTGGTCCACATTCAGAATTCGAGACACTTCGGATTGTGATCGCGAGGATTCCAGCATTCAAACAATTCTTTCTTTCGTAAACATGTCCAATGGGCGTCTTTGTGCCATTATTCAAATTGTTTGATGGCTAACAGCGTTCATTCGCACAGCAGTTGCATGAAACTTGTTTGAACTGCCTATGGTGCCTGAATTGGTTTCTCCGCGTTCTGACACGCGCCGGTGTTTCGCGCAGGACGTAATCGACTGAAAAGTTTTGCATAAACCCAATGTTTCTTCTTCACTTAATTAATATCCGCAAGAAATTTGGAATAATGTTGCGAATATTTACTCCATGTTTTTCGCATTTTAAGATTTATGCTTAACTTTTGGACACCAGTGCACATATCGTTATTTTTATTTTTCTGTGGATTGAAAATATAACACTTAAAATTACAATTGCTTGGGAAGCACAAAAAATATGCTATTTGGGATACTCAGATAAATTAAAATTTATTTGGAAACGCATTATATTTCTTTCTTTTTATTTCAAAATGATCCCATAGATTATTCTTTTTATAACATCTATTTGTTGATGTTGAAAATTAGGAGTACTGTAAGCAATTCGTTCGTACTCTCTTGATTTGAAAACAATTTTAAACGTGATACAGAAATTTATTTGCTTTAAACAGCAACAGAGAACATGAAACACGTTAGTTAAAGAAATAACATATTCCTAATGTAGTAATGTTACAGAATATGGCTAAATTGATAGGTCAAGAGCAGTCGCGAACACAGGAAAGGATGTCTCACCCCATTCATCACCCTTGATTTTTTTCGGTTAATTATGATCCTATGTAAAAAGTGTTTAAAGTCTAATTAAGTATTTGTTATTAATAGTTTGTTTTATTAATTAATGCTAAATATTTATTCATTGCTTAAATATTTCGTTTTTTTGCTCCCGACTAAATCAAGAGAATATTTGGAGGCATATTGGAGTAAGTGTTGAACGTTTGATTCTCATCCCCCTCCCCGTCCTTGAAAAATTCCTGCCACTGCGCAAGAAAAAAATGCTAGAAATGCAAATTCCATGCGTTCAATCTGAATGTAATTGGACACTATCATGTATTTTTAAAGCATGACAGCAAACAAAATCAACTGGGGTACACAAACGACATTTCAAATGCAACAGAAAAAGGATTTTAAAAAGAAAATAATATGATGAAGCCCATAAGCAATTATTCGTGTACCCAACTGTAAAACTAGTTGTAAGGTAATCAAAGAATTTATGCTCTCTTATGACACACAATAAATTTAATGTGACTCTCATTTTGCATCCAATTTGTTATCAATTTATTTGTAAGGTTTAAAATATATTCACTAGAGTCTGATTAATGTTTATCTTAATAATTAAATAAAATACAGCTATATATATATATATTATTTATTACATTAAGGTAGTGGTTCTCAAACTTTCAATATTTTTGCCCCAATTTTCAGCCATAATTTTCAGTGCATTTTCCTCATACAACAAATATGTTTTGAAGGAAATAATAATGTACTTCAACGCTAAAGCTATAATGCGACTTCAATTATGGACTGCACACTTTATCAAGTATTATATTTTGTATATAATTATGTATATGACAAGCCCATGGATGTCAGTAGTAATTATTAAACTTGTTTTTAATTTAGTGTTGATAGATTAAGTATCAAAAACATTTTGACTTACTAATACATTTGTAAATGTCTTATATCAGTATAAAAATGTATTTCTTTTTGAAAAAAACATCAGAATACATTTGTTTTGCTTCCTTTCAGTAAATTGATAATAATTATTTAAATCTTTTATTTTTGACTTTTTGATATGCTCGCGACCTCCTCGTTGTGTTATCCCCCTCCTGGGGGGTGCGCCCTAAGGTTTGAGAAACGCGGTATGAAGGAATTTTTTAAACAGATTATTATAAGTTAAATTAATACAAAAAATAATAATAAATTACATTGTTCCATATAAAATAATAGTACAGATTTTGATCAAATGAGATTTAATACTTGCAAGTCTTATAATTAAAAACAAAATAGTCGCATTATAAAGAACAATCGATACACATATTTAATCATATAAAGGATTGAATTAACCTTTTTCCTCCAATAGTCCCTAAGAACAATAATACATATATTTATTATTTAGACTGCTTGTATATATATATATATATATATATATATATAATTAACCTGTTTCTAAACAAGTGCATTGGATCTTTTACCAATGTGTACGCGTGTTGTGCCGTTCACGTTCTATCTTGATATCACTGAACCTTACCCCAATATTTATAACATCGATCTGTTTCTCAAAATATGTACAATCATAGCAGTATCTATACAATATGCCTCCAGTTATTGGTTTTATGCAGTGGGGTTTTATCCGTTTTAAACAATAAGTTTAAAACGTCTCTATTATCTACAACAATATTTTTCACAATATTTTTCCTTGAATCTGAAAGTTTTCTGAATTCTTTCTGATAGCGTTTCTCTTCTTTACTTGAAAATTTTAAATGTTTATATATAAAAAGTGTTTAGTCATTTACTTTCTTACTTTAAAAAAATGGCACGTACGTGAATGACCAATAGCATAACAAATACCTAACCCCATGTTTCATATTCTCCTGCACAAGTAGAAAGAATTCCTTTACGTGTATGCTTCTTATAAAATCTCATATATACATTTCTTCCCTGGATTTAAGGCGACATCGTACCTAAAAAATCATTTAACTATCAATATTTTTATTGCTTTACATAGTACGCCGAATCATTATAAACATGACTGCAAAATTTCAAAGCTTTGTCTGCATTTTTTATTAAATTACGGAACAATATTTTTGATGCTGTACAGCACGATAAACAAAACTGCCACGCACACTTTTCAATTTCATCAGGTAAAAAAGAGCCTTAAAAATGAATTAAATATTTTTAATTTCTAACATATAAGTAGGATTACATATACAGTAACAAATTATTTCAATAAACAATTATTAAATTATTGCAAAAATTGTGCATTGTTTATTGAAGAGAAAAATAATTTGGTTAGAATTTATAAGTTGGGCGCATGTTTTAATGCTATTATAATGAATGAAATTAAAATTTATAAGCACGATTCTTCCAAAACACAAATTATTAAAATATTTTAAATTAATTTTAAACAAATACAGTGATGCAATTATTCGATTTTGATATATTTTATTTATAAAATGTTGTTTGATTTTGCTTTGTGTCCGTTATTTAATATATGAAGGATTTTAAAACCATGGAAATAATAAATTAAAGGCATAAAATGTCTTTTGTACATGTCATGCATTATTTAAATTTTAAAATTGAGCATGGAACTAGACCTGAAATGTGTGTATTTATAATTTTATAATTATTTAGGTAACGGTTTATGAAGTATTTATCTTTCATTTTTTCCCTTCAGTATACTCATAATGCCAGTATACAGATTAATTTTTCAACAATTTTTGCAATTTCTTATGGTAAGTAGTTTTAAATTAACTATGTAGGATTTCATTAAAGTTTCAGACTCTATGATGAATATTATATAATGTTATTCATGGAATAGAATCTTCAAACTGATATTTCTCCCTGTTGTGTTGTGTATATTTTTAAACATATACGATCATTAAAACCCTAAGGATTTTTTCGTAATTGAAGTAAAAATGTGAATTTTTATAAAAGTTCTATAATTTATGTTTTTAAAACTGTGTATGAAATTAGCTCTAAGATACGGTGAGATTATTTTTTTAAAAATTAAAAATGAAAATAAAGACTTTTTCGGGCAATTGTGTAAGTTTCACATTTAAATAATTAAAATAAAAATAATGAGCTGCAACATAAAAACAAACTAATATACAGGTTCATAAGGTATCTTGGCAAAAAATTTTGAAAGAAAATATACATAGTAAAAAAACAAACAAAAAACATTCACGATATAAAAATATGTCAAAAAAATTTTTTAAGAATTTAAATTTTACAACATTTTGCAATAAATCTGAAACATTTTTATACATAATTATTATTTAATAACGACCTTTATTATAAATAAAATTAAAATCAAATTTCAAGAATAAAAATTTTAAAAAAATGTAAAGATGGCCCAATTGCCTTAAAAAAATCATCTAATTGTCCAATAAATCTTTAAATTTAGTATCACGTGAAAGATATCAGGAAAAAAACATAAAATTAAGGAAAGTATATTTTGCCTTTATTCAACAACATTTAACTCTAGATTATTTTTCTTATACATAGAATGATTACAAATGGTGGACCCAATTTTAAAAAAATCGCATTTTTGAAGCTAGTACTAGAAATATTTAAAATGGGATGAATAAATGTAAAGATAAATATACTAAGTTTTTTTTTATATGCCAATGATCAACGGCACATTCAAGATCACCGAGATTCAATGCTTCTCAACTTTTTTGTTTTCGACCCAATTTTCAAATATAATTTTCCTCGAGCCCCCCCCCCCCTCCAACGTTCAAGAACATTGTATTGAATTTAATAATAATGTACTTTGACGCTAAAGCTACAATTGAACTTTACTTATAAAACGTTCAAATTATCACGATAAATATTAAAATTGTATGTTATTTTATATATGGCAATCTCATAGAATTTCAGGTAATTATTAAACTTATTCTTTAAATCACCTTGCAATTTCGTTAGTGATTTAATTCAAAGTTCATTTTCTAAAACTGGAAATCCAAATAAGATTTAAGGGGAATGATTGAGTTGGTTTAATTAATCAAAAAAAGAGAGAGAGAGAGAGAGAATGCGACTACCTTAAAAAGAATTCCTGCTGGATACTTATTGAAACACACAAAGGCAAACTGCTGTGGTGAAATTGTGTTACAAGTGACTAGCATAAGAGGTTCGTCTTTTGCAGGAGCTGTACTGTGATGAGCCAGTGTTGCATACTGGTCAGTGTAGTGTACTAATAGGATTATTTGCAGTTATGAGCGTCTTCGAACACACCTGTGCCCAATTTTCCAACTGAGGCAATAAATCCGTCTTTTACTATCTCTTTTCCCAGTTTGTTCGATTCCCACATCTATTCAAACAAAACAGCAAACGATTCTGTCAGCAGCACAGTCAATTGTATCGACGCGGTTGCAGAGTCATTGTAAACACATCCTGAGGTTTTACGCAAAGAATAATTTTGCTTCTGATCTGAAATCATTCTTTATAACATGACAGCTGGAAGAAAAGTTTTAAAACTGCTAGAGCTTTAGCTATTTATTTTACAGACTAGTTTTAGCCCTCGCATGTTGAATGAAAACATTTCAGCAAATAAAAATTCTTACAGTAATTATTATTATATTCTAAGGCTCGCAGGATCTTTTTTTTAAAAGACTTCGTTTAACACTTTTAAAAATGATTTTTGTGATATAATAAACGAAGAATTGCCTTAGAAAAGTAACATTTATAAAGGTTAGTATTTAATAATAATTCCATACAAAAAATTATTAATTTGTTGCAAAATGTTTGCAAAATTTTAATTTTTGAACTTTTTAAAAAAATTTAAAATTTCTAAGGCTTTTTTAAATATGTGTCTCTTTTCTTTCAATCATTTTTTTCAAAAAACCTTATTATATACTACATAAAACTGCGCATGGTTTTTTCTGCTGCTACTCTTTAATTTTTTATTACTTTTTTAGTAGTTAAACTTCCAAAAATTCTCAAAAAAACATTAATTATGATTTTGAATTTTTTTATAAAAAGTACGAAACATGTTACAGCTAATTTCATGCACAGTTTTACAAAACAAACATTTCAGAACATGTGTAAAAGATTTCAAACCCATACTTCAATTATCAAAAAAGTCTTAAGATTTTGAATAACAGTATATGTGCAAAAATTCAACATGGAGAAATATGAGTTTACAGTTTTCATTCCATGAATACCATGATATAATATTCATCCAATAGTCTGAAACGTTCATGAAATGTTAATTAGCTTATTTAAAACTGCTTGCCATAAAAAATTGCACAAATGTAGAACAATTAAACAATATACTGCCATAATGAATATATTGAAAAAAAAGAATGAAGGATCAATATTTCATAAAACTATATCTTAATAATTTTTTTAAAAAATACACAGACTTCGGAGCTAGTTCCATGCTCAGAGCTAATGCACAACATGTACAAAACATATGTATGCCTTTACTTTTTATTTCCATGATTTTAAAAGCCTTGACATGTTAAATATTGTACAAAAATGAAAGCAAAATCAAATAGCAATTTATTGGAAAAATGTATCAAAATCTAAGAACTCCATATGTGCATTTGTTTAAATGAATATCTTAAAATATTTTAATAATAAAAGTGTTCAATTTCCCAAACATGATATATATATATATATATATATATATCACCAAAAACAAATATATAAAAAAGGGAGATATTTTCTATTCTTGCGAATTAGATTTTTTAATTATATGAGATATCAAAATGAGATTTAGTATT
Organism: Trichonephila clavata; assembly: GCA_019973975.1. Taxonomy (NCBI): domain Eukaryota; kingdom Metazoa; phylum Arthropoda; class Arachnida; order Araneae; family Nephilidae; genus Trichonephila; species Trichonephila clavata. The sequence continues at coordinate 72,783 of BMAO01002087.1, forward strand.
TGTGCTTTGGGAGAATCCATTTTGAAGTTTTAGTTTCATTCATAATAATATCATAAAAAGCACGCACAAAATGTATGCCTTGACCACAAATCCATTTGCTCTTCCAATAAACAATACACAAACTAAAATGTTTGCATGAATTGCATAATTCTTTCTTGAAATGATTTGTTACTGCATATATAACGTCAGTCTCACTTAGGCGCGGTTGAAAAACAATTAATTCATTTTTTATCAGGCTCTTTCTAGCAGATAATCTGAAATGTGGGCGTGGTAATTGCTGTCCAGCATCAAATATTGCTCAATAACTTTATAAAAAATGCAGGTAAAGCTTTGAAATTTTGCAGGACTGTTTATAAAGATTTGAGGAATCAAATAAGCTAATAAACATTTTTTCGACAGTTTAATGATTTTTTGTTCAATAAAACGACATACGTTTGTGAGAATTACGTATTGTGCTAAATGTTACGTTTTTACAATTTTGAATAAACTTTGAACCTAATTTGAGAGTCAAATAAAGAAATCATTTACCCATAACGTGTATTTTCAACGAAAAACGCCAAAAGCTACAAAATCTTGTTCAGACGAAATGATAGAACTTTTGACTGGAAAATGAGGCTCACAGGTATTCCTCATAGCCCCGACAAACCCGATCTAAACCGTTGAATGGTGGAGATTTCCAATCGCGTACTGAAAAAAACTGTCTACAACACGGCTAGATGTCCTATGAGGACCATAAATTGTGGGTTGTTGTTAATTTTCACGCAATTTCATTTTTGGAGTTTCCGTGTGCCAGATCGGGGAAACTGGCCACTGTGCGATGCGGACATGCGAAGATGATGAAAAGAATGCGTGGACAATGACAAATTTTGGCGTCAGGATGGTAGCGGTTGACCTAGGGCCAAAGTAGATCCATAGGATAGATTGATTATCAGATTAGCTGACACAGCACCTAATTCATCGTTATCAACCATCAGACGAGCAACCCGCACACAATTGTCCAATATGACTATTCCCTGGTGGCTGATATAGAAAAATTTAGCAAGTACCGACCATTACAACCACTTTTTCTGAAATTGTAAGCATTTTCTATTATGTACATAATCTTTCTATCCACCAATTTTTGTATCTATTGGACAGCTATTTCTTGGTGCGTCCTTTTCTATTTTTTTCTGTTATAGAGTGTATGGTTTCACAATTGAACTTACACAGCATATAGTGCTTTTTCAAAACAAACAAATAACTGATTATAGTTCTATAGAAATTTTACTAATGAAGTACGACAGCAAATCATTAGAATGCTTATTATATGTCTGTGTTATCCTGTACAAAATGAAAAACAAGAAATAAATAAACAAAATCTGTACGTGAAAAAAAAAAGAAATGTGTGCTCCAGAATGAAATTATTGCCTTAAAATAGATTTTTCATTAATAATTTTCTTAAAGTTTTAAAATTAAATTTCTGGAATATATTCACTCAAGTTTCCTATTATTTTGTTTGAAATAATATAAGTAATATTTATTTCTGTTTATCATTTAGAAAAAAAATGAAGGATATATTATTATTGATTGCAATAAAAATGCATTTGATTAATTATTTATTTCATACTTCATTTGCTTAAAATATCTCACTTTTGTCATCGCAGCTTAAATACGAAAAATGAATTTCTGCTTTTTGCTCTTAATAAATATGCATCTCTTAAAATATCTTGGTTAATTTTATCCTAATATTTATTAATGTAATTTATTCTAAAGAAATCATATTTTCTTTTCTTAATTAAAACCTTTATAAAACCGATAAAAATAAACATTAATAAGTAAGGAAGTCATTAATTTTATGCATAATAAGAAAGTGTAAATAACTATAAATACCATCACTAATTGAAATTCACATAAAAAAATGCCTAAAAATTTTTAAAATATTTTTTTTTCTTTCCGAAATTTTCAAAAACTTGATAATTTTCACTCTGGATTGTTAAGAGTATATATTTCTGAGAATTAGATACATAAACAAATGACTGGTTGTCTTAAAATATGACCCAATTCATTTTGGTAAGTATCTTAAGTTACTGTTGCTATAAAATTGAAGGCAATCTTAGTTCATTTATTATTTATTTTAAAAATAAAAATAAAAATATCCATTGTGTGTCTTTATTTTATCAAATATTAAATTTTATTCTGTTATGATATTATAATTAAAAAAATCAACATCTTCAAGACCATTAAAAAGTTAGTTATAAACTTTTTTTCTGCCAAAAGTTTAAAAACTTCCTTTATAAAAAAAATACCAATCTTTTCATAAAAAAGAAGAAAATATGCATCTAATTTGGCACACTTATAAGTTAGATATCATACTATATTTAATGCTTATTCTGTAGCTTTAAAAATGATGAAGGTTTTCTTATAAGTATTATTTTGTGTAAAATGTTTAGTCAAGAAACATTTTTTTCATTAAAAAAATAATATGTATCCATATAAAAAAAAGTTTCTCCAAAAAGTTACTTTTTTTATTGATAAAATACCTTTAAAAATTCCAAATACTGTGGTGTTTTCTGAAAACAACCAGTAACATGCAAAAAAAGCTAATAAAGTTAAGCGACTGAAAATTTGAGTTTTTTCACTTGCTTAAGTGTCATTTATGAATTTAACGTAATAAATATTGATACAGCGTAAAAAATTTAATTATAGAATCCACTTAATAAGTTTTCGGCAAAATTAAAAACTAATAATTTTAATGAATATGGCAGGAGAAAAAATGTACGGTTTAAGAAGAAGATATTTTTATATATATAAGGTTTATATTTCAGTGTATTTAGTAATGAATTAAACTTGCCTTTATCCGGGTATTTTTTTTTAAAAAAAAGACATTTTGAAGGCTTGATTAAGCTAAGTAAACATTTTTTTTAAATTTAAATTTTGAAAAAGAATACTTTTTTGATAAGTGTTATCATTTTACAACTCTTTTATGCACCAAACATCAACAGAAAACGTTTACTTTAATTGACTCTTTTTTGAATTCCAATGCTTTATTCCTACATACACGCGAGCACGCGACGGTTAGTATTTTTTTACTTTTTCTAAAGTGCTTCCATGTGTACTTTTACAAGTTTCCTATTTTTGTTTAAATTATTAAAATAAATAGTCATAGATATACTTTAAGTAACCAAAAGAGGTATTTTTGAACCTTATAAGAAAAATGACCGTATTTCCAGTGCAAGTCTGATTTCTGTTTCCTAATGTCTCATTTTTTGTGTTTTTTTTGCATGGCGAAGCAAACAACTATTGTGATGACGAACAGAAAAAAAAAAGTTTCAGTGTGCATTTATTTCGATGATGCACAGAGATGAGAGACTATCTCCATATTGCAGCCACCTTCAATTAACAGGGTAACTCGAAGCACTCAATTTCTTCTCTGAAATGTATACGAATCCAGCGGCGTTTGAGTGCTGCGGAGTTTTTTGAGAGAAAATAGTCTTGTGCCTGAGCTGCAATCAAAAACTGTATACGATGAAGATTTTCGTGTTGGGATTATGAGAACGCATAGAACACGTTATCTTCTGAAGGAAAAAAATGTGATGATGCTGAACGTTCTAGAAATATGATTTTCTCTGTTTTTGGCTAATCAGAACGGTGACGTGGACATGAATGTACGCAATGTTGAGGCAATAGTTTCCTAATTTTTTCGGATAATGATTATTATACGTCATTCTCACATACATTTGCAAGTGTTCTTCATAACATTGGGACAAATCTAGTTTCAGTTTAGTGTTTGGCAGAATAATCAGAAATCTTTCAATCATGTACAGTTTCTGAAGCATGGCGTTATTTTGGAGCTGACAGCACAAACGGTATGTTACGTATCTTTTACGCCGTATAACATACCCATGGAGCATTAGGTTAAGACTTCATGTAGAAGATTTTTGTTACAAAAATTAGAACAATCTGTGTTCAAAAAGACAATAGCATGCAATTATTTCTATGAATATATGTGATATTTAGCATTTGATGTGAAATGTAGTGAGTGGATCACATGGCCATGGACAAAATTTCTCTACCTTCTGAAACCAGATACAGGACGATTGAAAACTTGTTGTTTTAGCTATAATTCTTAAAAAGAAGTAGCCATTGAAGAACATTTGCGGTCGTGTAAATCACGATGTAGATTCATCAAATATATGAGAAATAAACCGGCCAAATTCAAAATCAAGTTTTAGCTGGCATCTGACGTAAAATCTAAATATTTTTTAAGTGACTTTTCTTTATTTGGTAAAGGATAAATAGTGGCTACTTGATTTACAACTTGCCTTATTGTACTAGCTTGTTCATATTTTTACAATGTCCCTGGCATTTCTAAACTGAACCCATGTACAATTTTCAAGAAATCCTCAGACATCCCAATATCAAAAGAATTTATTCTTGTGAACTTTTTAGAACTACGAATAGGTGATTTGCGAAACAGATGCCCCTCTCTCTAAGTTAATCGAGTATAACTCTTAAAATGAAACAAATGTTAAAGTTCAATGTTGCAATGGACAAAATAAAACTTCTGTGAGGGATTCCAGAAACCGATTTGTGATAAATATGTTGTTGATACTGTCAAACATGTGTTTTGTTGCATTTGCTTTTGTCCAACTGTGGAGTATATTGTGCGCAAATTTGTATTTCCAATGTGATTTTCTTATTTTTTGTCCTTCTGCTAAATGATATTGAGTAAAAAAATATATATTGCATTGTATATTTTCATATATATACTGCCATTTCAAAGGACAACTCTGAAAACACGGGGGCGCAAAAGGAAATTTAATAAATAAATAATAGAAATAGATACATTTTCAAAAAGCCTTATTTATGGGAATTTCATCATAATGTACGATAAGAAAAATAATTTACTTTGATTAGGGTTCAATTTCGTATAAGGGTCAAATTTACCCCTAACGGCGGTGTTAGGCATGCCCTAAAATCGGATGATATAGCGTTAAACCTACATTATCCCCTCTACACGAAATCTTCAGTGTCCCTATATTTCAAATAACCAACTCACCGACTGTGGCCACTAGTCCGCTACCATGTGGTGGCCGCGGTAGCAAAGTGGTTAAGGTATCGGATCATGACTGGTATTTATTGAGTTCGAGCTCAGTACCAGTATACACCCGCCGTGTAAGGGTGAGTGAATATTAACGTCACACTGTTTAGCTACACGAGGGCTTTTGGGGACGGACCTCGTAAATTTGAACCATGGTCAGGTGACGAGGATGACACCTGAGCTGGCACTCCCTCTCCTAACTACCAGATCACACCAATGGAAGGACGTTTGAGCTCTTGACAGATTTAATGTGCATCGCTCCCTTGCACGGGCGGGTCTTTAGTGGCACTGGGCTCAAACTCATGACATGCTAGACACGATCCGATACCTTGACCACTCAGCTACCGCAGTTACATTAGTTAAATCAGTCAAGAGCTCAAAATCCTCCTATTGGTGTGGTATGGGAGTTAGGAGAAGGGGTTCATCTCTCCTCCCTGCCAGCTCAGGTGTCGTCCTCGTAACTTGACCATGGTTCAAAGTTAGAATATCCTTCACCAAATGCCATCGAGTATAGCTGAGCAGTGCGACGTTAATATTCACTAACTCGCGACCATGAGATCTCGATGGCCGTGACCCCCGAAAATTCTCATATCTCTACACATCTGGCACCTCGAATATTCTGTGATTACATACGATATAATAATGGTTCAAAGTTTTGAGTTCAGTCAACAATAGCCCTCGCATTGCTTAGTAGTGCGATATTAATGAAGAATAAATATATCAATTATACCAATGATATGCAGTTTTTATTTACAAAAGCCAAATTGAATCATAAAGGAGCAATGCTCCGGATTGTGTTACAATTTGAATTTGGGTGTTTGGTCTCGTTTGGCACTTTTTTGGTCATAAACATTGTTTGGCACTCTACAGTATATTTCTTGAGAATTTCCTTGTAGTTATTGTCTCAAGCAGTATAGTGCCATAAGCTGGTAAGTGTAAATATTAGTATGTAGCTCTTTATTTTAGATTATTTAGACGTAAAAAAATAAAAATCAAAGGAAAAATACATAACAATATGCAGTATTTTGAACCAACGTGTATTTGCACGCCAGTCTTTGTTTTCATACGTTCAAATACACTTGATTATTGTAAAAAGACAATGCTTACCTTAATCCAAAATATAAGAAAGCACGACCACAATATACTGAACTAATAGTGGAAGACACCTCAAACACTATACGTGATTTCAGAGTTATTTTTGTCTAAAATGTTCCCGCTCACGCAATTGCGTTCCGATACTTTCTATTTTGGCATTTAGTGAAAAATATAGATAAGGTTAAGATTAAAGGGAAAACATTATCTCTTTAGACTTAAAAAGAGAGTAACCTTCTTCAAATATAATTATAAGGCTATAATCTTTGATACATAAAAGACACATCTACAGATGAGCACTTGCAGTTAAATTTATCAAATATTAGTGTCTTGGAGAAAATACAGAATGGACGTGAAATGTGCCGACTTCGTCTTTTCCCTTTACTTCAAAATTAAAAGCAATGTTAATTGCAAATTAGTTTGATTTTTTTTTATCAACATACCGCCGTAAAGCAAAGCGAAGACCATTGATATCAGACCTCATAGTTTTGAACCTTAGTTGAATGACTGATATGATGCCTAAATTAGGACTCCTATCTCCAAATAATGCAGATATAAAGACTCTGAGCCTCTATAGATTGAAGGTACGTCAGCTGGTCTACATGGTAGGCCTTTAGTAGCTCAAGGACTCGAACCCACTTCTAGACGATGTCAGAAATTGTTTTGCAACCGTGACCATTATGATCGTGTTTTATGTGGGGTTTTGTATTCTTAAAAATATACATCTAGATGCTGTCATTGTAAGGTTTTTAAAAATCCCAATTCTTTAATATCAGTTATGTAAAACCTTTCAATTTTTTGTGGCCAATATTGAATTAAATAACTTTTATGGCATCTTTAAGGAAAGGTATTGCCAGGGATCGTAGACCATTTCATTGCAAGGCACTGGATTTAGCCAAAAAAATGGCAGGATTTATATCAGATTTGTATGAACTTAAATGGGATATTCCTAATTTGGATAAAGACGATTTGATAGATTTTTCACGTAATGATGGAGAACGTGTGTGGCAATATTTACATACTTATGGTCCTATGTTGACCAAAAACATCACAAATTCTCCTATGTTCTGGGTTATGACTGAGGAAAATTTCGAAAATCGCGTGCATGCTATGATGGAAGAAACTGGATACCATAAAGGAAATTTTGGAAAACAGGACTTGTTCTGTATTTTTGCCCACATACTTGTAATAGCTTCATGGTTCATTGAACATAATACTGAAAATATGATGGACAAAGTTATCGATGTCGTGTACCACATTACTCTTCGTATATTTAATAGCAATCCTATATTTGGTTTGAGTTGGTAAGACTGCATTTTTAATCACACGAGATTTTTTTTTATCGTTACTCTCAGTCGAATTATAAAATATACTGAGTTATCTTGTGATTTTATCCTAATTTCACGTTACTTTATATTAAGTGTTAAACATATTCATAAGAATTAAAAGCTGTGGATTTTTTAATGTAATTCCGATTTTAAAAGACTTAAAACTTGTCGCCATATAGTACTAATTTTACAATTCGCAAGCTTATAAAAAGGATGTAAACACTATATTTTTCTACATTATTAGATCTTACTTTTATGTATTTGTTATCAAGATTTCATTAAATCAAAATGAATTTTTTTAAAACTAAATTTAAAATGTTTTGGATTGAAAAACCTTGTTTTTTAGATCTTGTTAATTGTTTTATACTTAAACTAATGAAATTGTTTCATGTATCATTTTTAAGATCCTATTCATGGTAAATGCAATGAATTTTCTTCTGAGCCATGTTGTTTTATAATAAAATGAACATTTTATATTGAATGTATGTGTCTGTTTTGGTATACTTTAAAATTTCTGCACACTAATTCAAAATAATTTCGAATAGTTTCTTGATCGCGAATTAAAACAGTTTAAATGGCCAAGGGATGAATGTCCGTTTATATTTACTAGTGCAACTGCCGAGCCAAGATAATCTCTGGAATTGATGTGAAAAATGTGGAGTTTTAAAAACTATCGTTCCCAATTATTTCTCGTTAAGCAAGACCATTTAAAGATACTATTAATCTTGTAAGGAAACAAATGCTATTTTTTGCATAAATACTAAATGGTGAGAACTTGCAATTTCGATATGAGACAGTAACTGTAAAAGGGAACAGATCTTTGCATATACACCAAAACTCTTTACTCATAGTCCTCATGTGGACGTGGTAGCCTAGTGGTATATGTAATGGATTCAGGACTGGAGCATCATGAGTTTGAGCCTAGTACTGTCAGAGCAGGCAGATGCATGATAAATATGTCGTACTTCAAACGTCCTCCTTTTGATGTAGAGTACAATTTAGAAGGAAGCGACGTACTCAGTCGTCCGTTTGGTGCCGTCGTCATTTCGTGACCATGGCTCAAAATTACGAGGTCCGTCGCCAAACGCCCTCGAGTAGCTGAATAGTACCACGTTAATTTCATTCTGACTATTATCTTCCTTATTCATTCAACGATCAATGAGTAAATGGATTATTTCTCAATCAATACAATTTTTATTTATTCCTCTAACATCGTAAATGCATGTAATATAAGCAGCAATCACTTTATCGTTACAAAATAAAAATACTCATAGCCTGAAAATGGTGCAAATCATGTGCACCAGAAGTCTGTGAAAAACCCTTTGATAATGGATTACGACTATATAAGCCAATAATTTGTAGGCTCTAGCTCCTTTTTAAAAATTCTCACAATCTATTTGGCAGATATTCAACTGGCGTATGTGTTTCTTCTTACTGTGCTTTTTTCGTTCTACTCTTCTACTATAAAAGATTAGAGAATTTCTTTTGATGTCACTACTTGCTCCCTGATTTTCTTCTCTAGTAATTTCGTACTCCATCCTCCTAAGGTCTAGGATGGAGTACGGGATTTATTTGGTCCATGGTACAACATCCATAACCTTACAACGTATGCCATGTGATTGTATTCATTGTCCAGAGAGTAAAATCCATCATTTTCTCCATGTTTTTTGGCATTTCCTTGAGATTTCTCTTAGATATATTATAACTAAGTTTGTTCATTCTTGATTCAATAAACACCATATTACCAATTCCACTATTTCTCAAGTGCTCCAAACCATATTGCTTCATCATTCAGGCTTCGAAACAGGAGAAAGAACAGGGTTTCCTTCAGAATTATTTTGGTCCTATGATATTGAAAATACAAAAGTTACTTTCATCTAAATATGTTTCTCGGTGCTAGTTTGATATCATGGGGCACGCGCCAAGTTGCTGTTTACGTTCGCCAAGATGGGAGATAGCATTACAGTATGGTTACCTTGATATTTTTATCGTCTGACGATGTGGTTGCCATAGATATATAACGTATATTAAAAGTAATTAACTTTTTAACATATTCATTACTTTTAATATATATAATTATTTTATAAATAATAAAATATAAAAATAGAATTATTATATAAAATAATCATATAATGTTCGTTATTTATAAAAAAATGCTTATACTTTTTTAAAAAAAATATTACTACATAATATTAGTTATTTATAATTATGTTATGAGTATTCGTATGCATAGTTTTTATTATATAATAATACGATGATTATTTTTTCTATAATTAGTATTTAATTATTGTCTATATAATTATTATTAAACCATACTATATGAATATTACTGAACTAGTTTGATATCACGGGGCAAGGCACCAAGCAGCGTTTTTTGTCACTGGATTGGAATTGAAGATGGCGGCCATGCGAAAAAAATCGTCAGGAAGATGGTTTTAAAGAATTGTTTTGAAATACATTGAAATATACAGGGTGTTTCATAAATGATGGGAGTAACTTTAAGGGGTGATAGTACACATCAAGACGAGTAATAGTAAATAGGAAACCAAGTGTCCCAAACGTCTTCCGAAGGAGAAAGGCGCCATCAAAGTTTAGGGTCCTAAATTTCAAATTGATGATAAAAAACGGGAAAATGGATCGATTCATTTGCGGTTTTCACTAAAATCATTCTTTAAATTAGTATTTTCATTAAAAAAAGTTTTAAAGACAAAGTTAAAAAATGCCGTTAGAGGGCGCTCTAGACTTTGGAGTACCGAACAACTACCTTTTACCAGTATTTTTTTTATTTTGTTAAATGTTTACAAAAGCTTAGATTTTAACTTGAATTTTGAGCGCAAAATTGAAACCATCGGGAGCGGTTAAGTGGCGTAAATGTAACCGCGTTTAGGGAGGAAAAATTTAAATGCTCGTATGTAATGATCAAAATAAAAAACGATAAAGCAAACTTTAAGAGGCGATAGTACAACACCAAAACAAGTAACATTCATCAAAGAAATCATACTCGTAATTTTAACCCGAAGGTGATAGAGGGCGCTGAAACAGATTTCGTTTTAAGATACAAAAAGGAAACAAAGAACATTTACGTTATAAAAAAAAGTTTAATTAGAAATTATTACAATATCTGTTCGACACACTGACCATTAGAGGCGATGCATGATGTACAACGGCGAATATGTTTTTCAAGAACCATCTGAAAAACGCCAGGAGTATCTCGCACCTCTCCTGCATATGCCGAAAGTCTGGCGACGAGTTCTTCTGCAGTTTCGATAGGAGTCTCATACATAAGACTCTTCAATGTCCCCCACAAAAGAAATCCAGGCATGAAAGATCGGGCGATCGCGCTGGCCAAGGGACAGGACCACTTCGCCCAATCCATTGATTTGGAAAGGTTGCGTTTAGATAATTTCGCACCTCTGGCGCAAAATGAGCTGGTGCTCCATCCTGCTGGAACCACATTACTCGCCGGATACGAGGGGGAACATCTGTTATCATTTCCGGCAGCACCTGTTGCAGAAAGGTAAGATATTTTTTTCCATCCAGGCGTTCTGGCAGAAGATAAGGTCCAAGTAGATGGTCACCAATTATTCCTGCCCAAACATTTATGGAAAATCGTCGCTGATATGCATGTGTAGAAGACGCATGTGGATTTACATCTGCCCATTGGTGGGAATTGTGGGTGTTAAATGTACCGTCACGTGTAAATGTACATTAATCTGTAAAAAGCACAGTTGCACCAAAATCGGGATTTAGGGTGTGCTTCTGCAGATACCAGCGAGCAAAATCCATTCGACGAGGAAAATCCCTTTCAGTCAGTTCCTGGACTCGTTGGACATGAAAAGGATGCATACTTTCATCCTTTAGTACTCGCCATGTCGTGGAGGGTGATACTTCAATTTGACTAGCCACTGCTCGCGTGCTTGTATTTGGATGATCAGTCACCATATCCAGAATTTTTTCTTCCACGGCTACCGTTCTGTTAGACTTCGCACAGCCTGCATTTGAACGTGCACCAAAAAAGGATCCTGTCTCACACAACTGTCTGTGCAAGCGCACAAATGTTTTATCATTGGGCAACCGCCTGTTGGGAAACTTTTTTCCGTATAATCGTCGCGCCTCTGCACTATTCCCATTTGCAGTTCCGTAGATGAAGTGCATATCAGCCTTTTCTTGATTAGTGAAGGGCAACATCTTTCGTTACGTTTGTTCCGTGATTTACACTTGCACACTCGGGTCAATGGCTTTTATCTTAATAACAATTTGCATATGCGTTCTTCTTCTTCCCCATATCACAATTTCATGTTCTTCTTCCAGAATCTTGCAGCTAAAACGCTTGCATGGATAAAATTTGAAGATGCTCTAGCACGTTTGCGTTTGAATTCAAATCATGCATTTTCTAATCGAAGTTGATTGTTTTTATGTTGTACTATCGCCTCTTAAAGTTTGCTTTATCGTTTTTTATTTTGATCATTACATACGAGCATTTCAATTTTTCCTCCCTAAACGCGGTTACATTTGCGCCACTTAACCGCTCCCGATGGTTTCAATTTTGCGCTCAAAATTCAAGTTAAAATCTAAGCTTTTGTAAACATTTAACAAAATAAAAAAAATACTGGTAAAAGGTAGTTGTTCGGTACTCCAAAGTCTAGAGCGCCCTCTAACGGCATTTTTTTAACTTTGTCTTTAAAACTTTTTTTAATGAAAATACTAATTTAAAGAATGATTTTAGTGAAAACCGCAAATGAATCGATCCATTTTCCCGTTTTTTATCATCATTTGAAATTTAGGACCCTAAACTTTGATGGCTCCTTTCTCCTTCGGAAGACGTTTGGGACACTTGGTTTCCTATTTACTATTACTCGTCTTGATGTGTACTATCACCTCTTAAAGTTACTCCCATCATTTATGAAACACCCTGTATATTTCAAATGAAGAATATAGA